>OU015527.1:54470720-54530720 GCA_907165065.1 Caprimulgus europaeus | reverse complement strand
CTTGGTGTGCTAGTTACTATTCTAGAAAGAACTAATGGCACATTGCTAGCACAGAACCAGAAAAAAGAGGAAATAGAGAGCTGGAGGGAGCAGCCCCCAGTTACCCAATCCAATCTCTGGTGCACAGAAAAACGCCTTATATTTTATTCTCCTTATATTTTCTAATGCTTTACCAAATTAGTTTAAAATGCATGGGGCTTCATGTGATGAGGCTTCTCTGATTCCCATGAGAGCTCGCTCCAGAGCTGTATTATATATTTTGCCGTCAGGAAGCTTTTCCTGATTCTTAACCTAAATTTTTCCTTTGTTAACTTCATCCTATTAGTCCTACTTATATCTCGTCAGCCTAAATAACTTTCCCACCCTCATTTGATAGCTGTACCCTTCGAACATTTGTAGCATGCCATCCTGTCCTCCCCACTTAGTCAAGCTACAGATATTTTGGGGTTTTTAACCCTTTTTTATCAGTCATTGTTTCCACTCCCTTACTCACATTTGTTGCTGTTTGCCACACAGTTTGCTCTTTTGTTCAGACAAGAAAGCAAGTGATATTCCACACCCATGTGTCTCTGGAAAATAAATGCTATGCTTTGCCTGCTTGCCTCCTATATCCACAAATTTTCCCCTACGTGAGCTAAACATATAGACGAAAGCACAAATGAAGGAGGCAGGATTTGCATAGGCATGGAGACTGCGTTGGAGTGACACAGAATGCTAATAAAACTGTTTTAAGGGTTTTCTTATCTACTTTTTTTTTTTTCCATTTGACTTTAAGAGATAATCACTCAATGTTACTTCTTAAACTGAAGAATCTAAGGCAAATGCTTTGACTTGATTTTAAAGACATTGAATTTTTTCTGCTGGTATAAATAGTATGGACACAGTAAAAGTACTTGAGAGAGCCTAATGAACCATTTCTTACACCCCATTACCTTTAGTCTGATATGACTGAGAGTACGGGCACTAATTATCCTCTCTTTTACAAGCACCGACATAGATCTACAGTAGGTCTTAAAACACAATATTCCATACAACTCTTAGCAGTTCCTCATGTAATACATTTCTGTATTTTTTTCTAATTGAAATTTAAATTAAAGGCATGCCACTTCCCATCTACCTGCCACTTATATATGTTTTATGAACAATTCCTTAAGATTATTTCCTACCAAAAAAGTACAGGTAGCAAATGGCCACTCACAGTGTGAGTCCTAAAAAAATTAAAGGATTTTTCTTTGAAAGAAGTGAGACAACCATACTGCTCTAATGACAGAGCAGCTCTGCACAGTGGAGACTCACACGGGAAGGCTGCCAGTCCAGGGAATCAAGGGAGTGTGAGACAAGCACAGGATCAGAGCTCATCTCCCCTGGGTCCCTCAGTGAACGGAAAATTGCTTTTACTAGTTTGGCTTTGCTCTTCTGTACAAGAACAGAGAAAGGAGCAAGGCTGATCTAGGGGGACAGGAAACCATGCATCGCTCTGTAGTGCTTTGCATTTCACAAAAAGCCTGACCAAAGCAATGCAGTCGCATCAGGCGATGTGTATGCCCTGTTGTTACCAGTGGCTCTGCTTTTGCAAATTATTTGTTCTCTTGTTGGACTCCTTGGGCTCAGCTCATGTGAGAAAGCCTGCCAGCATGCTCCAAACCCTACCCTTGTCAGGGATATGTAAAGTGTAAGGCACCAACACCTTACTGCCCTGGGCTGAATGCTGCTCCCAACTGGAGTGCTGCTTTGCCTGACTGTAACTGAGCTTGAACCTTTATCTAACGCTGGATGGAAGATGAAGTTTTCTGCTGGTTAACAAGGAAACACTTGGAAACATATGAGCTGCATATTGGGATGCAGATGGTTCTATAAGACAGTACATACATTTATAAAGGAGACATGTAAGGTCATTGGGAACCATCTGCTTTAAATATTTAAATGTCCTTACACTAAACGTATGAGTAGTTTTGCCCTGGACTTGTAGTATTAGCCATCTACCAATTTTTTATAATAACAGTGAAACAAAAGAAAAATGGGAAGGTGAGAGACAAGTCATGGCAACCAATTTACAACATCTGGGCCCTACACGGCCAGCTCCGAAGTAACTCAATCTGTCCAGGAGCAGTTTGCACTCCTTGCAGTGGCTCACTCCCATGCTGAGCAGGTCCTTTGGGGTGTCCTGGAGTCCTATGCCCTGGGCACAATGCTGCTCTGAACCCAGGAAGAGGGCAGGCACTAGGCAATCTAGGTATCAGGAAATATCGGCGATCCTCTTCCTCCTCCTTGTACAGGATGTTTCCATAGAGGGTAGTTTTGGTGTGGTTTATCTCATCCAAACAGGCAGATTTCCAAAGTGCTATTTGCTCTAGTCAGTAGCCTAACATGAGAGAGCATTGGGGAGCTATTACTCCAGAAACCCTCTGATGGCTCTGCACTGATTTCCCAAAGTAGACAGGTTCCCACCATCTTTCGGTTACTCCCAGTAACAAACCTAAATAAACTTGCTGTCTCCCCTCTCTGTGTTGTACTCCTCACATGCATTGAGAACACTACCCTTGCAGGCAATCATGCTGGCACTCAGAGAAAGCCACCTCTCTTAAGTGCCCTCATTCAAAGCTATGCAGCTCATGTTATTTGTGAAGACAAATATAGTGCTAAATAACTTTGGTCTTCTTTTTCCTTTTGAAGCCTTTTCCACCAAGCAGAATCCTCCACGTGGAGAGCTGGAGGGCTCCCAGGAGGACAGTGCTGCTGCAGCCCTGACTCCCATCTGCACCTCTGGGACCAGGGAGGAGAATACTCCCAGCCTTGCTGTGCTCCCAAGAGCCTCCCAAGGAGAAGCAGCCCAAAAGAGTCCACATAGACTGGGTTTCATTCTTCATTGCAGCTCCTGGCACCAATGTTTGAAGGCAGAGAGCACCAGCGTCTTTCCATCTCTGGATTTCTCATCTGCATCTATCAAAGCCATATGCGTTGGGCTTCCTGGGCAAGTGCATCCCACGGTGTTAGCTAACACCACCGAAGGGCCACACGGGGTCAGGCTGGACACACTACTCGCAGCTAGCAGAGCTGTTGCTCCTGCCCGTGCCCTTAGCAGACCCGTTTCTTCACGTACTTCGTGTTTCTTCAAGTTTCCTCCACAATCTGAGGAACAGCATCCACCAAGCACTTACCCAGCTACTTTTTTAAAATTATCATCTGGATTCATACACTTTCCTGGCATTATCTATATATAATATTTATTATACATACATATATATATATTATTCCCTAAGGTCTGTCACTGCATCACAGTTCTTCCTCATCAGAGTCTTTAGCAAACATATGCAGGCATGGACATTAATGAATTCACCAGGACAGGTGGATAACTTTTGATGGTTAAAATCTGTTACCAAAAGAGGGAAAGCTGACCTGTTGCTCTCTTCTGGAGACAAGTGAGGAGTAAAACCACAACCTAAACTATTTGTGGCGGTCTTTTGTCCAACTTTCTCTCTGTATCTGCCTGCCCTGGACTGTAGGATCTGCTCTGCCTGCAGTTGCCAAAGCCTAGGCACAGATCAGGACAAACCTCCTCCCACAAAGCCTTGAAACATGCTGTTGAAAAATGCAGTTGGTTGTTGTTGCTATTGTATTTCACTGATATTGTCAGTTAGAGCCTTGTCTTGCACCTACTGAAGAGAAAAGGCAAACTCCACCAGCCCTCTGGGAGCCCCCATACTCTTTCAAGTTCTCTTCAAGATTGCTTTTTTTTCCTTTTTTCCTAGGAGATATTAGTCTGTGTAATTACAGATTCACTACATCTATCTTGTTATCTTCATTTCAGTATTTCTGTCCATTTCAAAGATCCCTTTACAAATACTGTTTGCAGCATCTTGATAGCAGCTTTCAATTCAGAACAACAATGTGACTTCTTAATGAAAAGTATGCATCTATCTATTCTTGGATATTATTCATTATGAGCCCCAAATGGCTACCAAGAGAAAGAGTGAAGAATCTGAAGATAAGAAAAGCAGTAAAACTAAAAGATGAAAAGCAAAACTGCAAGAAATAATTGCACTGCTCTGTTTATGCAATTAGGAAGCATATCAGAGGAAAACAGTTAAATTAGCTTACTGAGTGCTTACAGGAGTTTTAAAGCTCTACTGTCAGTTCAACTAAAAAAAAAAATAACCTAACAACAGCACGCTGATTTCTAAAGCAGATTACATTCTCCAGCAGCCTGAGATGGTCTCTGTGACACTGACAGCCACCATTGCCTCCTCCTCTCCTTGTCCTTTGGAGCCTTATAGCCTACCCAGGATGATTTCAGACTGTCAGGGCTCAAACACAGCTGTTCCTTTCCTGGAAACCAAACAGCCCAGCCTTCCACTTTCTATGGCAACAACAGTGAGCCCTTCGCAATCTGACCTGCCGAGGAAAACCTGCTGTTAATTAAATGTTAATTGCCTTAATACAGTCTGCATTATGTGGAAAAATGCATGTTATTTTAATCTATATTTTAAAGAAAACATCTGATGCTTAAAATGTCAGGTAGAAGCACCTTATAAATTAACAAATATATACTGCTCTTGTGTCTTTGGTGTTAAAAGTGACACCTATGAGTTTAACAGACATATTCTTCTATTATTTTTGTAGACATTCAGGTAGCAAGTGTTTCAGACAACTTAATTTGATTTCTGTGAAAAACATAAATGCAGCATCAATAGCCAATTTAAAAATATATTAAGATTTATTGTTATTTTTTATTACATCAATTATTTCTTTTTATTTAAAAATTCATCAGAAATCAGTTCCTTTCTAATTTTAGCAGACAGTGTGTGATTGAAGAATCTTGATGCCTGGATACACACGAGCACCTTTGTGCTACCCACTCTGTGCTGGACAGATGCTCATGCAACCATCTTCAGAGGCACCATGGCACAAGTGAGTCACTGCCAGGACCCCCAGGCAAATGGGATTACCCACTTTCCAACTCTGAGGGTTTCACTAGAGCAATGCGCCTCCCTCCTGCAACCTGCTGCTTAAAGAACTCACCTTCTAAACTACTTAGCACCTCAGCAAAGATACCTTATTATCGAAGTCAGGTAGTTATCTGCAGTTTTTCTGATTGCTTGGCCCAAGCTCTGCAGAGTCTTTCTACCCCTGAGACTGAGGTGATGGGGAAGGAAGGAACCTGAAAGCACAAAATCCTCCTTGAGGTGACACGGGAACAAATTCTCCCTACCTGCTTGCACTGGCTGAAATGCAGTTTAATGGCTGATAGAGTTACAGCATTATTAACCAGCTTTTAGAGCCAGAAAAGGAGCAATGGCTCACTCTAGCCTCTGCACTGTCCCCACTTGCAGGGCAGATGTGGCTCCTTGGGTCTTCACAGGAGGAAGCCAAGACCCACCAAGATCCATGGGCACAGAGGTGGGAAAGGTTCCTGGCTGGGGTTGGCTGAATCTGTTACGCTGTGTTTCCTCTAGTCCAAGTTTATTATTGTACTTTACATAACAAAGACTGCTGCAAATTCTTTGATGATTTGTGCAGAGCATTATAGGCAAGTCCACCACGGGGTATTTTGGAGATTTTGGAATTTGCTAACAGAGCTGTTTTCCCTGTGTATGCCATGTGTTCTTTTTTTGTCCTGATGCCAGCCATAGTGATATATGAGACTAATTTCTGAGATTTCACTGAAGACTGGCTTGAGCTGTACTGCAACATCCCTTCCACTCTCTTTCTTTCTAGCAATGCTAAAAAAATTAAAAAATAAAAAAAAATTAAAAGAGTACAGTTTATTCCCATTTGTGTTTAGTTGAGTTGAGAAGCAGTGTGGATGAAACAAGATGCACCACAAATGATGCTTGGGTAAAACCACTAATCATATACCTACATTGTCCAAATTGTCTTTTGAGAAGAAAAATTTGAGCAGGCCCTAACAGCACCAGCCACAAATATGTAATTCTCTCCTTTCCTTTTTAACTTATCTGCAATTCAGAAAAGCAAAATATCAGAGTTGAATAACAATACTGAAGGGTCAGCTCCTTGCTGATGCAAACTGGGGTAACACCAAAGCTGAAGTTCCACCAGTTTACACCAGCAGCAAATGTCACTTAAAATAAGCTGCGTCTGTGCTGCAGTGGTCTCATGAGGATATGGGAATAATGCTTCTGTGATCTGATGCAAAATTAGTTATAGCCTCAGAATTTAACCCTCTAGAAAGGAAGCTACCAGAGGGAAGAAGTCACTGGAGGCATATGCTGTTGGGGAAGTGCTGGCACTGCCAGCACACTTCAGGGTCCCATCTGAACACAGAAACAGCATCTGCAGGCACATCGATTTCCCAGAAACCTGCCTCTCCCTAGACCACATCTGAACTTGACCCTCAATGTTTATAAAGCTGGGGAGTGTCTCAGTGTTTTTAGACTGTTATGTGCATGATTTTTCTCATCTTAAAGCTGCCCATGTAGAGAAAAATACAGGACTTCAGTAACAGTTACCAGCATGATTTGCTTTTATTACCTTTCTGTTCAAGACCCTTGTTTCCCCTTGTAGCATGTCAAATTGCCCCCAAAACCATATTATACAGCAGAGAAATGTCGTTCACACTTCACTGGCTATTGATTTACTTTATTTATTGGCACAAAATCAGCCTGAGATAAACATTTTGTCCCCCATTTCCACTATTGTAAGCGATATAGTTCACTGCGAGATAGGCAAACCCCAATGTGCTGGGTCACAATTCGACATGGCTTTCTAATCAATGTGTGAAAAATTACCTAATGAATAATGGGTTGCACATTTCCACAAACAAATTAACCAGGGTGAGACTGAAACTAATGATTATATTTATCTAATGTAATTTCACATCTGTTACTAGTGCTAGTAATTTTTTTCCTCTTCTTTCCATGGCGTCCTTAGAATTACAGCCCAGCTTTTGAGAGACAGACATTTTACATCCATTTAAACAGATAATGTTCAGATTTATTAGATACATACTTTTAAAACCACAAGATATGTGGGGAGCATGTTATTATTTTGCTGTACTTTGTGGGAGTTGAACTGCCTTTTGAAACACAGTGTAACTCTCACACCGGAGACAGGGTGCTCAGAGTCACAACATCTCCTGTACAAGGAAAAACAATAGTGATTTTTTTCACAATATACAGCCAGTTGAGATACACCTTGATAATTTTTGCTGGAGTTAGGCTAGTGTCATTCACAGATGAAAAAACACAACAGTGGGAGGGAACTTGTGGGCTCCTTCTTTATCTCCTTCTTCAAGTAGATTTGTGTCTTCCTGATGAAATTATCAGTTTCGTAAAACAAATGTTCCTGGAGACCAACTGCCAACTCCACACAGGTCCAGCAAGCACCCATGGTCTGATATGGAGGTTGCTTCTCAGAATGGAGAAAGCAATTGGCTCTGTGGGGTTTACTTTCCACTAGGTGTTTTTATTTTCTAGGCACATTAAAATGTTTTGCTTGGGCTATCAAGAGTGGCTTGGGTATCCTCCCCAGTCTCTCCAAAATATGAGGAATTAATTCACCTGCCTCTATCCTTCTCCCAAGAGAAGTGTTTCAAAGAAGGGCTTTTAAGATGAGCCACCAGTCAACGGGAAAGAGGACAATGCAGGGGTTTCCTCTCCTTAAATCTGACTCACCTAGATGTTCATGGGGGAAATAGAGACCCCGTTGCTGCAAAAATCTTCCTTCCTGCTGCTGGGGGCTGAATCTCCTCTGTAACATCCAGCAGCTCACAGTTGTCTTTAAAGAGATTGCAAGAAAACCAAAAGTCTCCAAATTATGTCACTACTTGAGTCAACATTATTAAACAATTTCACAACCTGTCTCAGTCGTGGTGGCAGCTTTCATAAGGATTTATTATCCAGAGACAGAAGAAGGGAGGGGGCTGAGAGTGCACAGAGGTTTGAAAGTCATTGTACCGAGAGTTTAATTATTGTATTTTTCACTGAAGTTGAAAGTATTGAGGAAAATCTAGCCAATTTCATATTACCTCGTTTGATTAAAGAAGTTGTATGATTGTTCAGAATGTGTAATTGCCATTCAGCACAGATGAGCTGACAAAAAGTTTTTTGACTTCACATCCTTAATACTTGGCAATATTTAGTAGCCTCATCGGATTAGCCAAACAAAACTTAGAAAATTACACTGGCTTTATTCTGAAGACATTCTGATAATTAATTCAGCTTAAAATTGCTCAATGTGCATTTCTGTTTGGGGGGGTAAGGATTTATTTTTTAGAAGTACACATTTTTCTTATGGGCATTAGGAAAAGTCCTCTATACATCCATGTCAGATAAGAGACAATATATGATTTTATGGGTGAGATTTTCAAACTACAGGACACAAAGCATTACACAATATCATGTTTATTACATGGAGCAAGACATGCAGACATCCACAGCTGTGTGTCCCATAAGCCTAGAGTACCAGTTTGTATTTGACTTCTTTATTGAGAAGGGAGACTCTAAATGTGTACCACTACATTTTTTTTTTTTAACTGCAGCTAGCCCTCCTGTCCTTTCAGCACTGATTTCACAAATAGATTACATTGTTTTACCTAGAAGCTTGTGGAACAGATGAGGAACATTCTGTCTGGGTCAGTCTCAAACTGCTTGGTTACAAAGCAGAGGTCTTGTTCTGGAGACTTCCTGTTTCCCAGATTGCAAAAGGCATGGTCCACATACTACTAGCACACAGTGAAGCAAATGCTCGCAAGTGTCAGCAGTCTGGCAATGGTTGAGCTGCTCCCTTCTGTGGTGGCATCTTCTGTAGCAGCTTGTTAACTCCCATGTGTGCCATGAACAACCCTGGTGTAACACCTGGAGAGGAGTGTTTCTTACCTCCAGGGTGCAAACTGAATGGTCTAACACCTGATGTGTCCATTCCAGCTGCAGTCAGCTCATAGAAATCAATATACGTGCTGCCACTGTGGGAGCCAGGTACATCTCGGAGCTAGGTGCACCTTTCTGTGCCAGGGAAGCTGACCAGCTCAGCAGCCACCTTCAGGGGTGTTGGATCACGGTGTGGTTCAGGCCTAACATTGGTGGAGTTCTGGGGTATGGGAGATGGAAGCTGGAAAGCAGTATGAAAACATTGAGTAACATCCTAGAGGTCTGCTCTTGTATAGCCAAGCTGCCCTGGGTGCTTAATTGCCTAAATATACCATTCTTCCTAAAAAGTCTTTTCTTCCCTACCTGAGCATGATGGCTGCAGCATGTCCTGGGCTGCCCCAGCCTGAAGAGGCCACCCCGTGGGAGAGCTCAGCAAACTCTGCCTTTTTATGTACTCCTAAGGACCACTTTGACAAGAAGAAAGCAGCTGTGAGCAGCTGTAGGTAGAGATGTTTGGGGATTGAGCTCAGGGAAACATTTGATGGTTGCTGATAACAAGCACTTCATTCAACATATAAACTCAGTTATTTTGCTTCTCCTTTATCTAGTGTATTTGACTCAGTTAAAGCCACTTAGCCTAAGTCAAGCTAGCTCAGTCCTGGAGATATAACTCAATACAAGCAATTCCTGTTTTTATAATAACTCACTGATCACTGCATGGATATTTGTTGCTGAAGAAAAAAGTGAATTCTGTTGACTGAAAGACACAGAAGATGATGATGGAAATAGTGCAGAACTGTCCAGAGAGACTATGAGCAAACTTCAACATATACTGAAAGCACATACGACAAAAAAAGCAAGCATCAGCTTTTCTAGCATATGTGGTCTAAGTATCTCAGCCTGAGTCCAGAAAGAGGTCACACTGGAGAGGCACAGTGTGACTTCAGTATCCATGCCTTTTCATGGTAACCAGGCTGCACCGTTTGTGTTTCTCATTTTCCCTCTGGTAGAAATTTCTCACTGAGGATTTTGACAATTTTCAAATAATGTCGTGGAGAGTATGACAACATGAAATGAGAGTAGAGCACAATGATGCAGTAAATAGTTACATTATTAGAAAGGCAGATGCTGGCATGGAAGCAGGGTTGTTGGCCTAAAAAAAATAGATTAGGATGGAGAAAATAGAAAAAATCTGTGAAGTATCAGAAGCAGCTGATAGCATAATAACATGCATATGCAAGGAAAGGTTTTCTGTGGCAATGTGAATCAACTCACATGCTAATATGACCAGTAAATAAACCGTAGTAAAGTTCTAGAATTTATATTACTACTCACCGAAAACAACTCTGGGCCAGTGAATCATGTCTGGGTTTGCATTTTGGATTCCAAGCCCCAGTACTGGATCCCAGTGTGCAAGACAAAGCCCTGCAGCAGCACCCAAGTCATGCCCAGCCATCTACAGACAACCTAAATTCAGCATAAACCTAGTGCTTTGTACCTCCTGTTGTCACTCTTTAGAGAAATGACCTGAGTGAGTGCAGGGATACTGGTGAAATTTAAGACATCTGAATGCACTATGGTACCTAAACTGAAGTCAGCAAGGGGCAATTTGGAGAAGGCTGCTACAGCCCGGTCCCTGACTTAGACAATAGAGAGGAACAGGGTTTCTTCACCATGCTGTGGAAGCCTGACACCCCTTCCTTGTGCCTGTTGTCCTCTCCCCAAACAAGTCCTCTCCCCAAACAACTATAAACTGCAGTCTGAGTTCAGCCCATGAGAATGAACTTTAAGAGCATGTGAGGTTTTCTATGTGCCTCCAGGGTACAATGACCCATGCAATGACCTGATAATCTGATGTTCAGAGAGCCTGGGCACCAACAACTCCAGTATAAGGCTTGAAGAGTTTTAAGTACCACCACCTTGAAAATCAGCTCCATCTGCATTGATGCAGGCACTCAGACCAAGTGGGAATGTAGGAAAATACAAACCCGCCTTTAGCAAATGCAGGAGTGCTGCTAAAACCCTCAGTAAAGCCACGATAAGTGAGAGCCACTTATTCTCCAGGATAACACTGTAAAACAGAGCAGTCAAAAAGCAATTCAACAAGTCAGGAACACTCTGGCTGCCAACATGTCTGCTGCCTGTGCTTAAACGCAGCACAATGTAAATCTTCACAACATTCTGCATTATGGTTATTTCTCCACAGGAATGTAAAACTGAGAGAAACTTTCATATGCTGCATTCTTGTGCAAGGCAGGGCAGACTCAGCCATAAGCAGAGGCATCCTGTCCAGGTACTCCAAAGAGGATGTTAGTCTCTTAAAATGTGTGGGAGCAATGACCTGGCCCCGCACACAGCTACTCTGGCAAGTGCAGCTTATCTAGAGCGCAAATGGGACTCCAGCTGCCTTTGCCAGTTGAGTTGCTCCCCTGAGAGCCTCTCAAGAAACTTGGGCTGAGGCAAACAGAACGCCTTTGGAATTTTCCAATGTTGTGCAGACCCTAATACAAGGCAGGACCGACTATAACTGCCCTGAGTACGTAGAATGAGGAAGCCTTTTATCACTGAATGATTTGCTGATGGGTCAAGTGCCAGCTTATTTGAATTTTTTCTGCCAGTTTGGAAATGAGAAGACCTAGATGTGATCTAGATGCATCAAAGTCATTTCACGGAGGTTCACTGGTGGAGTGGTACACATGGTGATGGCAGAAGGTGAGAGCAAAAGGCACAGCCAGGAATGGTGCATTAATTCTTTTTCACCTGCTGTGATTCACACAGGTAATCAGAAGAGTATGTGATGTGTCAAAATCCTAGAGGCATCAGGGAAAGGAGGAGCGGGCAGGTAGATAATCTTTCATGTGGAAGATCCCAAACTGCTTTACTCATTAAGTCATTCTGAAGCTAAAGGTAAAATACAAGGACCAAGATGAGGTTTAAAGCTGAGATGGGACTTTGTGGCTTGGTGGAAAGACTAAAAAGATTCTAGAATGACTGGGCAACTCTGATGTCAAAGGTAGCCAGGATCAGAGCAGTGCAATTAAGGGAAAGAAGATATTTGTGTGTTGGTAGAGACTTTGGACAGAACAAATTCAGGGGACAGTATCTGATAAAGAAGAAAATTCTGAGCTAGCTGTGGAGTTTGATAAAAAACTGGTAAAGGTAACAAGAAGATTAAAATTGATGGAACTTGGCAGCCTACATTACTTTGAAGAGGAAACTTAGGTACTGAGACACTTAGATGCTCTTCAAAAAAATACCTGCAACACTGGATACTTTCATTTACCAAGTAATGGTGTAACCAGCTGCTGTCAAGAGTTGTAACATAAAGAAGGATGTGTATGGAAGGCATCAACAAGTAATAGGCTGGCTTTATATTTTGGGTGTAATTGATTGACTATAACATCCATGAATTAAATCTACAGATTTACACCCTACTGGAGAGGCTAAGAGGCAAGAAGATAATGAATGAAGGACTATTAGAGCAATTTATTGTAGACGGGACAACAATCATCTCCAACAGAAATGAGAAAGGTCTGATTTAAGTAGGATACGAACCATGTGATAAGTGGGTCAGAGGCAGCAGCTTCTTGTGTGAGATATGAAGAAAGGCCAGAGCAATCAGCTAATAACAGAGGATCCCATATCCTTTAAAAAGCATTTCCACTGTATCTGTCTTTACCTAGGAGGGATGTCTCAGGGTACAGTAGGATTCTCCTGTGGGGATCTATCCGGTCACAGTTTGGGCAAACCCAAGCTTAAAATTGCACAGAAGTTAAAACATAAAGGGCTTTAGATAGATAGATAGATAGATAGATAGATAGATAGATAGATAGATAGATAGATAGATAGATAGATAGATATTAGTGAAATTTACTTTGGTTATTTTTTATAATAATTAAAATTTCAAGAATAATACATTAGTTATTTATTCACTACCAAGACCTGAAAATAAGAACACAAGTTGACAATGAATACTGTTCTGGGTGTTAATTATTGCTTATAAAAGACACGAAAAGTAGAGCCACCAACTGTACCAAATGTAATTCTTTATTTAGTAATTTAATATTCTTCCCTGTTCATCTCAATGCATTTTTATATGTCTGACCTTCTGTAGACTTCTCATTTTGTTCTCCAGTTGAAAGAGCAAAGCTGGTTAATTTCTGGTGACATTTTGTGTCCATATAGCTCCTGAAATATCTTTTTACACTCAGTTTTGTTTATAAATCTGAGTTCAGTGGATATCTGCCTAGCAACACAAGCCTGTAAGCTGGGTGACATTGCTGAAATGAGAGCCTCCTCCCTCCCCAGGACTCCCTCAGTGCGTCCTGGCCTTGGGAGCCCAGGGGACACCAAAAAGCACCCTGTACAGGCTGTGGCAAAAAGCAGCTAGACCACACTATGCCCCCTTCAAATATCAAGTCTTCTGCTTACCTGGTGTATCACTGACTTACAATGACTGTGACTGTGGCAAAACCAAATCCCCTGGCTACAATGACACAAGAAGTCCTCATGTTACAGTCAAATCTGGTTTTGCCTGGACTGTGACATAAGGCAGGAGGCTAAATATCACAGCCTTCCAGTACATAGGAATTTCACTATAAACTAATATTTATGCCTTGAAACAGGGGCTGGTGCTGCCTCTTAATGATCAGATACCAAAAACAAGGAAGGATGCTTGTAGTATCAAAAATAGAGAAGGGCGCTTGTAGTCATTCTGAAATGCTCTTTAAAAAGTTAGCAAAAAAATAAACCTTAAAAGCTTGTAAAGGAGCCACAGGGAACCATAGCTGCCACTTAAATTATATTAAAGGGCAATAAATTGAAACCAGTAAAAAAGAAATGTATCCTTACAGGGTGCATTGTCAGCTTATGAAACTCACTGTAGCGGGAGGTCAGTGAGAGAAAGTCTGTAGTTTGTTTTTTTCCGAAGTACTTTTTGGATCACTACCATGATGCTTCCAGTGCTGCAAGAAAAGGCTAATCATTAAACTTCATACTCCAAGGCACAAACTGTGTATGGGGGTCAGGAGAGAACGTCACCCTCACAGACAGTGTATTAAGCATATTCTGCATTTTTCCTCTCGACCTTCGAAGGAGGGTAAGGGTGTCTGCATAACAGTTGTGTAACCTCCAATGGCAAATCTTGCACAAACATCTCTGGACTCCTTCCTCCCAGTGAGTGACCTGGAAGATTTCAAAGCTCATAAAAGCATAATTTTAGCTCTGAAAAATATTTTTAAGGATAAGCATTGATAAACAGTGGCATGTAAAAGTGAAGCAGAGCTCCTGAGGCTCAAAGATGATATTGGCAGAAGCTGAAGCAGGCACAATTTATTGGTAAGTAAGATTTGCCGTACCATTGTACAACATCCCAGGTGGAAGACAAAGATGGGCTGATCTGTGCACAAGACCTGGCTATGAGGAGCATGAAAAGAGAGACACCCTCCTGCCATTTTTTCCCCTGAGGAATAGAAGTAAATCTCACAGAGGGCTTTATTTGGCTACTAACACAGCCCCTTGAGCATTGCTGATAAAAGGAAGACGGTTAAACAAAGGCAGTCCCCTACCACATCCTGGGCACAACCAGCCCTGCTGGCTTTTGTTGCTATTCTTACTATTCTTGATGAGATGAAAAATTGAAACCATACTGCCCCTACTGCTCCCCTCCACCACCACCACCTCTGTTTTCCTCTCACAGTTGCATCACTGACTTGGGTGATGATCAGCCTGTGATGTTTAAAAGCAGCCTGTGGGTCTTATGCCTTTTGAAGCAAATTCTGCTTCCTTGAGTTAAACTGTGGCTGTCAGCTGTCTTGCCAGAGATTTTGGGGTACATTGTGTGTGTCCATAAAGTCAGACTGGCTCTCAGACCCCAGATCTCACCCATTACTAGATGAGCCAATGTGGCACAAGCTCTGGTCAGACAGGTGAATACGGTCCATGTGTGGTCATAATTTCTTTTAGGAAAGAGTTTACAGAATAGGGGGAAACTCTCTAGCAGAACAACTTTGAGCACTGATCCTGCAAATCATACATGCACCTGCTGAACCTGCAGACAGGTCAGTATGGGCTTTAAAGGCTGCGGGATCAGGGCCTTTGCTTCTTTCTCCCTTTTGTCCAAGCTGTAACTCTGTTATGGCTACCATACACAGACAGATCTGTGACATTACAAGATGCTAATTTCCAAGTACTCCTCTTCCTTCACCTTTTGCAGTGTTTAGATTTTGTCCTCTGTTTACAGTATACATGAGGAAAAAACTAAAATTCCTTTGTTCTCCCTTTCATCTTAAAGGTTAACAGGGCCATGCTTCCCAGACCAACAGTCCTGAGCAGGAGGTGGTCTCCCCTATGTCCAGACTTGCTTTAAAAAAAAAAAAAAAAATTAATTCCAGCATTGGAAATGAAGAGGAGTTCGCGATTAGCTCTCATATTAATAATTTAGAAAATACATGCCCAATCACTTGTGTTCTTTCTGAACACAGCTGCAAACTGCATTAGGTGTCAGGGTGAATGGATATATTTCAGATGAGATATTTGTTCTGAATTATTAGGGTAGTCTGTATTACAAAATTACTAATAAACATTGCTTCTGGCTCAATTTAGCCTGAACTCAGTGAACCTAGCCAGTGGTGAGAAATCAAAAACTCCGAAATACCCGATGAATGAATCTAACTAATCAAGAAGCCCTGCAGGAAGTAGATGCCAGGATTAATGAGCCAGCGGTTTCACCATGCCATGCTGTTATTTCTTCACATAAATGCCCTCAGATGAGATTACCTTTATCATGAAAAGGAGAAAAGGAAGGTTACATACTTTCAACTGACAGGTTAACTGCCATACCTCCATTACTGCAAGATACATTTTCATGTGCAGAGATTTTTATTCTGAAAAATGAAAATTTAAAGTCCACAACACAAATTAAACCACATTTTCATTTCTAGGAGCAGGGATCATTGCTGCTAGTACAATAATATAATCCGTGCTGCAATGTTATCTGATCCCTTGCCTTGCACAAACTTTCTTCTGATGTTAGTAATTGCTCAGTGAATGCAATCTGCAGCAGCCGGTGAGAGCAGATTCTGCCTTCCAGGGGGATTTGAAGAGAGGAAGAGAGAAGAGAGAAAGTGTCAAAGCATTTCATCAAGAGAGCAAATGAAAGATTCAGTGACATTATCATTATGTATATTCCTTAGACATTAGGGGTGACGTTGTGTTTAGAGGGAAGCAAACCTATGCGGCTATGTGCTGGAGTGGAAAGTAATCCATATATACAAATGTAAATCTGAATCTATTTACATGCTGGGTGGGATTGCTCAAAGCTAAAGCACACCTTAAGGTAAGTGTATAAGCCCAACTTGTAACAGGGCCAGTGCCTGATGTTAGCTCCTTAGTCAGTAATAGGCTAATTGTTATTTAGTATAAATACTCCCTCTCGATTTATATGGAATTCACTAATTTATTTTGACCACTTTATGTGAATGAAGCAAAGCTGTTCCTGTTGTTAGGTAGAACTAGTCAGTGCTGGTTAATTTTCATCTTTTAGTACCAGCATGAGTGAGATTTCGTGATAAAACTATTTACACACAACCTGTAACATGTATGAGTGAAACCTGCAGTCCCCTTCCTTTCATCCATGTTAAATACATAAGAGCATCAGCTTAGATGCTCTACGTTGCAAAGCTTCAGCTGGTGCTAAGGGTATGTTTCAAAAATCTCCAGGACTCAGAACACAAAGATCTATTGCCATGGAAACAAATGTTGTATCAAAGTTGGGTAGGATCAAAAAGCTTTGCTCATAACCTGGACAACAGTTGCATTAGAATATGGAGGAAATGATGGATGTTTGAGGAGCGAGAATTCAGCCGAAGGACCTTTACAAGCCCCCTTCCACAGAGTTGCAGCGTTTGGTGTCAAGAGTTGGATCTTAACAGGTTGTGTCTCCATCTCCTGCCCCAAAACAGAAAAAGCATTTTTCTCTACCATTAAAAAGCATATATTTTTTAAAGATCTTCCATACCACACTTTACAACATTCCTACATCATAAAGCTGTCTTGCTTATAGCAATATAAAGCAGCTGTAAAAATTACACGCTTGTAAACAACCTTCCATAGATTTGGAAGAAGCAGAGTGAGGTTTGTACTCCTCTGCATGTAAGTGGAGATGTGCTCCTGGCATGCCACAGCACAGGGAAGAGACCGCTCTGGGACTGTGGATATCCCAGCTGGGCTGCCACTTCTCTTGGCCCACACGAAGGCAACCATAGGATAGAGGGGCTTGGGGCACACTGGCCCATCCTGCTCCGTATGCACCATGTGTACTCCCATCGTTCATGGCTGAACTAAACTGATTATGAATTTCACTCAGAGGGTTTGTAGAGGGAGGGGTGGAAGGAGGGACAGGGCAACACATCTGCTTATCCCAGGTATTACCATGGTATGGATTATGGTATGAGACCTGTCTTGCGCAGCCTGGCCTGCCTCAGGATGAGCATCCTGGGCTATTCTGGCACCTGCCCAGGCAGACTGCTGCCGAAGGGCACAAGGCTGCTTACTCAGGTGACCCCCAGTGGACTCACTCACGGCCTGGATGGCCAATAATTTATTCTGCTTTTATTTCTCTTTTAAATTAAATACGCATACGTAATATGCACTTTGGAGCAGGCAAGGACCCTTCTGCGGGTGCCTATGGAGCCGGGCACTCTCAGGTGGGTAATTAAGAGGTGTGTAATTGATGTACAAGGAGAAGAGATCTCAGCACACTACATGAGAAAAGGAAAAGGCGGAGGGGGGGAGAAAGAGATAAACCCAAACTGGGCTGTGCAATGCTCGCCAAAGCCCGCACTTTTTTCCTCCCGTGTCAAAATTGGCACGTGAGTAAACCGAGGGGTTTCTCTGCCGTGGGGTTCGCCCTCCCAGCAGCCGCTCACTCATTTCAGCGCCGGCAAAAACGTCTGCTCTGCGGTGCCTCTCGGCTCCCTCTCCGGCTACAATCCCAGCCCTCCTCCCCCAGCCCCGCACTGGCCCCGCGGCGCTCCCTGCCCGCCTGGCCCCGGGGCCCGCTCCCCCGCCTTCCAACCCCCCCCCGGCCTCCCTCCGCCCCGTTCCCTCTCGCCCCTCGCTCCTCGCCCCTGCCTTGCTTCGCCCCGAAACTTCTTGTCAAAAAAGATCACGCAGAAAGATTAACAAAAGTTTATTAATCATGAAGTATTAAAATCGTGATAAATGAAAGGCTTCAATGCAAAATTCAAGCAAGCAAACTATCCCCAAACTTGTGACAAAGGACTTTGTGAATTCCACAGAAGTCCCGTCTGTTTTGTTTTTTTTTTTTTTTTTGCCTGCAGGTCAAGACACCTCTCATATCTCACACGTCACATGAAAACCTATAATTTTTCATATCACATACTGAAAATGATATTATTTATCCATTCACATTAACTTGATATAAACGTGTCCGGAAAAGTCAAGTAATATATTTTATATTAGCTCGAACATTTATTAGGAAACCCAAAATGCAATAAATAAGCACAGACAATAAGTTAAAACATATCACGAATCGACCAGTATGTAACAAGAATGCTTTATCTACACAAAACATCCTATTTCACATCGTTTGTTCATTCCTCCAGCGGCCCTGCCCTGCGGCGGGGTGACCGGCACATGCAGGCGGGCGGGCCGCTGGGCCGGGTCGGGCCGGGCTGGGAGGGGCGGTGGCGGCGTCTCCGACGGTGGCAGCGGAAGATGCAGGAGGGACAATAGCAGCAGGAACGTAAATAAATGCGTAAATAAAGGTGGGGCGGTTCGGCACATCAGCTGTCACGAAATCAAAAAACCGAAAAGGGGAAATACTCTTACCCTTCTTTTATTTTCTTTTTCTTTTTTATTTTTTTGCCTTCCCTCCCCCCCCCCCCATGTGTTTTACCAAAAGAAACTTTTTCTTTTTTTTTTTTCTCTTTTTTTCGCATCTCTCTCGTTTATAAATGCTTTATCAAAACTGATTTGATTCTCTCTGGGGTCTCCGTACTGCTCCGCGGACCTGCCCGGCCGCCCCCCGACGGCGCCCTCGTAGCGGAGGGGGCCGGCGGCAGATCGCTGCTCTTAAATTAACTGTAAAAATTAAGAAAACTAAACGAAAATGCATTTCTTTGCAAAGCCAGTCGGACGGCCGGCGGGAGCGCCGGGTCCTGGCGAGGCAGGGAGGCAGGCCCGGGCTCGGTCCGGCGGCCGCCGGGCGGGCCGTGCCCCGGGGAGCAGAGGGGGAGCGAGGGGTGCGCGGGGGAGGAGGTGGGGTATTTGGAGTGAAGGGGACGGAGGCGGGGGGTGTTGTTTCTCGGCCCGCAGACCACTCCGTTGGCGCCTGATTTCTGATCCTGAGTCGACTCCGTGGTGAGTCGGAAGGGGGAAGGCGGGGGACCAAGGCGAGCCGGGGCGGGCCGGGGCGGGAGAGGCGGGGGCGCGGGGCGAGGCGGAGGAGGTGGCGGCGGCGTGGTCGCGGGTCGAGGCGTCGGCCATTAGGTGAAGCTCATGGAGACTGTGTGCTCTAGTGCTTTGCGGCGGAGGGAGGCGATGCTGGTTCCCCGCCACACGTCGCTGCTGTCCGGGGAGCTGCAGAGCTGGGGCGAGCCCGTCACATTGCTGGGCCCGGGCAGGGAGGCGGGCACCATGCCGGGGAAGGCGGGCTGGTAGAGGTGCGACTGCAGCCCGGCGCCGTTGGAGCCGGCCAGGCTGTTGGAGAGGCCCATGGAGTTGGGCGGCGGCCCGGCCGCCAGGCTACACTGGGAGAGGGACTGGGCCATGGCCTGCTGCCGGCCCAGCGCCGGCGGCAGCGGCAGCTGCGACACGCCCGGCATGGCGGCGGCGGCCCAGCGGGTGTCGTTGGCGTGGAAGGAGCAGAGGCTGTCGCCCATGGCGGCGGCGGCGGCGGCGGCGGCCGAGGGGAACTGCGGCAGCCCCGGCGTCGGCAGCAGCGTGCCCGGAGCGCGGAAGACGTTGGTGGTCTTCTTGCGCTTCTTCCACTTGGCCCGCCGGTTCTGGAACCAGACCTGCGGGCGGCGGCAGCGACACGCAGCGTCAGCCGCCGTCCCGCAGCGCCCTGCGGACCCCCCCGGGTGCGCCGCTGGGAAACGGCATCCCCCGCCCTCCCCCCCGTCCCCGAGGCTTCCCACCACCACCCCTCGCCCCGGCCGTTGTCGCTTCCCCGGCCTCTTGTCACACCCCACGAGTGTCCCCGACTCGGGTTAACGAAACCGCTGGAACTTTTGATAACGAAACCGATCGATGTGTCCGTCCCGGGACGGAGCCGCCCGCGGCCTCTCTCCTTCGGAAGAAGAGGCTCCGGGAGGGGAGCTTGGTCGCCCCCTGAGAAAAAAACAAAAACACAAACAAAAAAAATGACCGGCCCACGGCTCCTGCCCTTGCGTGGGAGCGCTCCCGAGCCGCCACCGGAGCGGGGGCGGGGGTGCCGGGCAGGAAACCCTCCCGCCAAATTGCCCTCATTTGGGCTGTTTTGTTTTGGTTTTAATAATAAATAAATAATTTTTTAAAAGACGGTTTAGGTAAGCGGGTGATGCCGGCAGGGGTGACTTGGCGGGTCTCGCCGCACAGCTGGCGACAGCACCGGGAGAGTTTTGGGGGGATGCGGGGCAGGGGGGAAAGCCGCGGCCACTCGTAATACCGGCGAGCGCAGCGGGTGCCCGGCGCTGCGGGGATCGGTGGTTTCATGCTCCAAACCTGGGCTGAGAAACGCGGGCGCCCGTTAGCGGGAACGATCAGCCGTTAGAGAGCCAAATATTATAGGAATAATCGAAAAATCGCCTTCAATTATGTTTTAGGGTTAATAGTTAAATTGCGGCTACAAAATCTCTTTATGTTTCATGGTTTACTGGTGTTGTAAAGAATCTCCATCAGGTCTGATCACCTCAGCTCATAGCTACGCTGCATGTGCTTTTAAACTATGAACGTTTCCAGTTAAAAACTAGTGCATGACAGATTAAAACGCAGGGAAACCCTGGGGGAGATTTTGAAAATGCACACATAACAACTCTCTCTCTATATATATATAAACCACGAGCGTTTGGCAACTTTGGACTCCTTTTAAAATGCAACTAGCCCCTGAAAATTGTTAATACAACAGTGAGAATCTAAGGGAGGTTGGAATCTAAAAATCTACCTTGATGATGTCTGCTGTTACAGTAATATAGACATACTGTAAATGTATTTTAAAATATATAGCCCATTTAATTCCCCAGCTATAAATGGGTTAGAGAGAGAGAAGAGGAGAGAACATCACTTTTGTTTTTCTTCTTCTTTTTTCTCCCCCCCCGCCTTTCTTTTTTTCCCCCCAGGAGCTGAAGCTTTATGAAGATCTCATTGGAATCCAGCAGATGATTAATGTGAAGATTTGGTAGGAAATCTGGAGAGCTGTATTAAAGCTCAGATCTCAGGTTCATTTCGATCAGCCAGCCGTGAACTCTGGGCCGAATTCATTACACTTTAATAGTGCTGGGAGAGGAAGAAAATGCAATTTCTCTTTCCATTAGAAAACTAGAAAATACTCTCAGCTTGTCCCCTATTAAGATGTGGCAGGTGACGGGACCATTGTGGGGGACACGGTCAATGGAATTACACCACATTATTTTTGTTCATATAAAATATTGAAAGGCAAGCCTGACTGTGCAGAAGTTATTTCACTGATTTGGTTTTTATGTAAATAAAATATTGAAAGTTAATTAATCCGTGCTAGAGACTAATGATTATGCTTATTATATTGCATTTGATCGCGTAATTTGCATGATTCTCGCATTGCTGCTTAATAAGCCATTCCAGGTTATAAATAATTTTGAAATTGGTTTCTAATAATGGCATGCTATAAAAAGAATGGTTTTATTACACCAGCCTGAAAAGCAGAGCAATATCAGACGTGGAATTTGAGTCCCGTTTAAGCACCAGCCGCTTTAATAATTATTTAAATGTATCATATACATTAAATATAGATCTAAAATTAGGGAAAGGGTGATTTATCGTAGCGTCTAAAACCCTTAAAAACATATACAGCCGCTATAAATTAACTGTTTGGAGCATTCTTTAATCAATGTGGAGCCAACACACTGCAAGGAATGTGTAGGCAATCTGTTAACTATAAAGAAAACCGTAAAGTACTCATATAAGAACATAAACCAATTACTATTTAATTTAAATTTGGTCAAGGAGCAGTGATACATCGGATTGTGAAGTAAATACATTTTACATAAATTATTTTGCCTTAGATTACATAATGTTAATCATTTTGAAGTGTTAATTAAGAAGGTTATGTTGATCTGATTACTTTTTAAACTACAGAACATTATTATAAAAAATATTTAAATTGCCAGTCTATTAAACTGTTTTTATCAGCAGTCTCGAGCTATTAGCATTGGTTTAAGATTATGCCAAGGCCATTAAAACACTTTGTCTTTCTTCCTACGAATTTCTTTGATGTGCCGTTAGAAAATAACTATTTCCATTTTATATTTTATATTTTATATTTTACTTCATTTACCACACTCCTAATATTGAAATTGGTAACATTAACCTTTGGGAAACCCAATAAAGTTTAATAGACCTCGGGTTTTTTTTTTTTTCATAGAGTCAGTTGTCCAATTATATTTTATTTGTGAATCTAATTTCTTTCTTAATTTAAACTAATTATAGTCCTATGTAGGCAGAGTCAAATTGTTTTACTTTTTAAAAGCAGACGTGCATTTTCTGTCACATTCAAGAACGGAGTTGGTTTCCGTTCATAAAAACATATGTTTAAGGATTTCTTTTGACGTGCCTTTCTTTAGCTGTGGAGCCTAGGCTTGCTGCGTGGGATTTTGAACACCGGCTCCAGTAAAATGCAGCGGCATTCCCAGTGCGCTGTTCTGAGCAGGGATGCGCATCCCAGAAGTGTTTCCATTGTGCGGGCTTTCATTCCTTGGAAGGAAAGTCGCTAAAATATCCAACTACTCACAAAAGCTGCATCTGAGCAGTCTAGCGGTTGGATCCATCTCCCCCTTTTCTAAATTTCTTTTACATTTATTTGACTACACCGTTTATTATGTGCCTGTGTGCAAATATATATATATGTCTAGATGCATATGTGTGTATATATATGTACTTTAGAAAGCAAAGTCCACACTAGACGTTGAAGTTACTCACTACCCCTGCTGTCCCCAGGCATTATAAGAGCCAGCACGGGGAAACTCCAAGTCCAAATTCATCTGCCTTTTACCGAAGTGCCTGTTCACGAGCCTGTGTGCATTTCTCTCGACCTCCACACCCACTCTCCCGGCGGCGGGCTCGGGAGCACGCCCGAGCTCGGCGGTAGCGGCCTCACGGCCGTGGCGCCAACAGCACCCAGGACAGCGGCGGCGGCAGCACCCTGGACAGCGTCCCCGCGGGGCGCCTGTCGGTGTCAGGACTTTGGAGAGCGGCCCCTCTCCCCCTGCCGCCGCCGGACCCCGCCGGGGGAAGGAGGACCATTCCCTGGCGGTTTGGGCTCCCCTCAGAGCGCCCAGCTATTACCAGGGCGAAGAGTGGCCCCTCTCGGGCTGTGCCTCCCCGGCTCTTTCCTGCCCTGGCTTGGACCGTGGAGCGGAGGGAAACTCCACCCCCACCCCGCTCGGGACCACCGCGCTGCTGGCGAGTAGAGGACAAGGGGACACCCCAAGGGGACAGCTTCGTGGAAAGGGGAGTGTCCACTTTCAAGGCTTTCTGTCCAAACTGTTGCGCTCAGGGATGGGTTTCCTCCCCCATTGTCGGGCTGGGGTTTGCGGGCAACCCCCCTCCCCCCTTCCCGCTGTGCCTAGCCGTGCCGCCGTCGGTGCGCCCGGGGAAGGGGTTGGCTGGGGCGGGCACTGCGCGGAGGCGTCTGCTCATACCTGCACCCGCGACTCGGTGAGGCCAATGCGCAAGGCCAGCTCTTCGCGCATGAAGATGTCCGGGTAGTGGGTCTTGGCGAAGCTCCTCTCCAGCTCGTTGAGCTGCGCCGGCGTGAAGCGGGTGCGGTGCCGCTTCTGCTTCTGCTGCCCCTGCTGCTGCCCAGCCTGGCTGGGGTTCTGGCCGCCCTGCTGGCCTTGCTGCTTGTCGGCGTCTTTGGCGCTGACGGCTAAGGAGCTGGGGTTGGATCCCACCGTGGTGATGTCTTCCCCCGGCAGCAGGGTGGTGCCTTCCACCGTGTCCGAGTTGGGGGCCATGTCTCCCGGGTGTCCCCCCGGATCCGAGCCCCCTACGCCCAGCCGACACTTCACCGCCTCCCGGTGTCCCAGCAGCTCGGCCGCATCTTTCATCCCTGCGGAAGCAAAGCAGCCGCGGTCACTCCCCTGCAGCCGGGCATGTATCCTTCAGAGCCGCTCTCCAGCGCACCGAGCCGGCGAGAGACATCCAGCCACCGCCACTGCCTTCTCCCCGCCGCCCCCCTCCACGCTGCCCCCGGGCCGCCCGCCAGCCCCGCAGCCCGGCTCGGCTCCGCGGCGCGCAGAGCTCCCGGCCCGGCGCAACTCGGGGCGTGAGAGAGAAAACTTTATACCGAACAGCTCATCTCCCTGGTTAAATAACCAGCTCCCTGCCGAGCCTACCCTTGCGAGATCGAGGGAGGGGAAGGGGGGGGTGTCAAGTTTTGCCAGCTTCAGCTTAGGTTTTCCGGTGGGGCTGGTGAAAGAAAGAGACGGAGAGAAAGAAAGAACACTCGAACCGCCCTGGTGCCGGGAGATTTATCTCCCCGACAGATGTGCAAGGACCTCGGCACCGTGGCCGATCTTTCCCCCCTCCTCCCACCACTCCTCTAAACAAATGCATGAATAACCATAAGTCGGTAGATACAGATTTTTCTCTTTTTTTTTTTTTTTTTAAGAAGAAGAAGGGGAGAAGAAAGCGAGCAGGCGAGCAGGAAAAGGCCACCCAAAACTCCTCCGTAAATACCATCGAGCTCATCTGTCCTAAAATAATAATAATAATCATCATCATAGTAATAATGTGTAGGTATCTATAGAAAAACAGAGGAGAGAGAAATTAAATGACCCACGACTCGCTGCTGTAGATCTACATACTCCGTAGGTCTCCTTCTCTCTCTTTTTTTTTTTTTTTAATGTTAAATCAAATTAAACTTTAATACAGTACAATTACTTTTAAAGGAATTAGCCCATTTAGATCGCATTAAGGTAAAATAAGGAACAAATTGTCAATTTCCTGCCCCGGCTTCCTCCCCGCTCACCGCCGCCGGTACAACCGCTTCGGGGCGGGGGGGTGCTGGGGGAAACTCACCGAGACGGGCGTCCAGGAGGTCGGCGTGAGACAGCATCGCGCACCGCTCCAGGGCGAAGGCTGTTCCCCCCCAAATTTTAGCGGCCTTAAGTTATTTAAAATAGATATAAGATATAAGATATAGATATATATAGATCGCCTAAATGAAAGAAAATTCGGTGTGTGGTTAAAAAGGGGGTCTCTTGCATTATAATGTCCTTTAGAGAGATGGGGAGGTGCTTAACACTTCAATGAACCCGTGAGCAGCTCGGCGCAGGGACCAATCAGGAGGGCAGCCTGCAAATGTCAGCGCCCGGAGCGCCCCGCTCCGCCCGCCCGCCGCCCGCCCGCCGCCGCCCCGGCCTCCCGCCGCCCCGGCCTGGCCCGCACGGCGCCGCCGCTCCCTTCCCCTGCTCCGCTCGCCTTCGCCGCTCTCCTTCCCCTCTCCCGTTCTCTTCCAAACGCACATTTGTCACTCTCCTCGCGCTCCGGGTCACCTATGATTTGTGTATTTTTTTTTCCTTCTGTATTTTTCTTTCTTTCTCAATGCCTCGTCGGAGCGCACCCTCGGATCCGACCCAGTCTGGCTCCCAGGCGTGGCTCGCAAGCCCAGCGCCCACCGAGGGGATGTCAGGGGGTGAACGCCGGCGGCTGCGCGGCCACACTCGGCTGTCACCCCGGGGACCGGGATGAGGAGAAGCGGCGGAGGCCGCGGCCCCGCTCTCACCCACCCACTCACCCTGGCAGGGCCCGGACGGCTGCGGGGCGGCGAGGAAAGAGAACCTCAGGCCCCGGGGCCCCGCAGCGGCCCGGGCCGCCCGGGCTGCCCCGGCTCGTCCCGGCCCCGGTCGGTGCGGAAGCACAGCGCAAGGCGGGGAACGGGAGCCGAGCTCCGCGCCTCCCCGCCGCCCGGGGAGCGCTGCCACCCCGACCGGAATTTAACAGCCCGTAAGCCCTACTTTTTCGGATAAAGTTTCCAAGTTGGGCTCGCTTAAAACTCAATTTAAAGCAGTAAATAAAGTTAAATGCTTTTTTATTTTCCTCTTGAATATGTTAAACTACTTGAACAATTTAAAGTGCTTTGCACAAGTGAAGCGAACCATTTCTAATGTTCTGATTTTTCAAAGCCAGCCAACAACAAAGTTTAGATTAGTAATATATTTCTAACCAGAGTAATTTTCAAGATCATTAGGCATTTATGTAATTAGTGCCAAATCTATAAGCTTTTATTACGATTATTAGAGTAAAATCAGTATAAATTTGTACTAATTTACTACTGTTTAGACTTGGCTGTCAAGCCAAGAGGTTCTTATTGTAAATGATAACTGAGGAAATTAAGTGCAAAATTCTGTACCATTTCTGATCCGCTCCTAAACAATCCGTTTCAATTGTATTTGTAGCAGAACATAATGCCCTTTTAAAGTTATTTGACTTGTATTTTTATTTGCAAAACAAGAAAAATACCCTCTACCCGGGCACAATGAAAACTGATATTTACTACTTCCAACTTGATTAACATTGATTTTTAATTCAAAAGTGATGCAATTAAGATTATTCATTTAGTGCAAATAAAGCTTCCACCAAAAAGGGAGCCCAGTGAAGTCTGTGTTAAATAACACAGAGCCAATGGGTTTGTTTTTTTTCCACCATCCAATTGACTTACACAAAACATTGTAAATACTGCATGCGAACAGATGCAAGAGTGGTTTTGTTTGCAGTTCAGATGTGCAGGGGTTTCGGCAGCTACTCAACAAGGAGACAAAGGAACCGGCCGACCGATCTCTGGGCAGTTTTGCTGCTTTTTTTTTTTTTTTTCCCCCTCCTCTCTGCTCAGGCTACACTGATTCAATTCAGCTTTCGAGACGTCGGGCTGTTGCAATGAACCTGAGTGCCCAGGAACGGCCGCTAAGAACAGGGAGAGACACCCAGAGCCGGGCCACAATTTAGCTGGAGAAACAGAGAGAGAGAAAGAAAGAGGTGGAAGTGGGGTGGGAGTTTCGGGATTTTATTATCTCTGTCTCTTTTTTTTTTTTTTTTCCTTCGGTTGGATGGGAGACTGAGGAGATGGATCGTTTGTTTTGTTTTTTTTTTCCTTTGAAAATTATTTGCTATGTGCTCCTCCAGAGCAGGAGGGGAAACCCCGGTGGTGAAAATTTCCGAGAGCCGTCCCCGGTTCGCAATCGGGATCCGCGGAGCGGAGCCGCCAGCGGGGAGAGGGCCAGGGCCGGCGGGAGCCGCGGGGCGCGCAGCCTTTCGCGGCCGCCGCGGGTAGTCAGGGGTCGGCCCCGGCCGTTTGGGCTTCATTTTTAGCTGTAGCTGCTGGCAAAGATATCCGGGCTTTGCAGGTGCCTGCAGCCGTCTTCTGCTGGTCGTGCTGCGGGCAGGTCGCACGGCGTGCGTGAGCGTCTATTCCGCGTTATTGTATGTTTCAGGTCGATAAATAAATGTGTAATAGTTAATGCGCAGACACATCAGAGTAATAACAATGGGATGAAATCAAAGGATTATCAATCTCTGTTAGCAACTGCTGAATAACAATGTTGCGGTGTGATTGATAGCGCGCTTCATTTTATGACTTTTCTATTGCTCTTTATTTTTATAGCAGTATAAACAAACTAAATCATTTCTTCCAAGACTTCAGAGCACAATCGTCTTGAGGGAAGGGGGGAAATCAGAGAAGGAAGTCTGGGGGAGAGAAAAGAGCAGACAGGGCTGACACTTAAGCGTATCAGCAAGAAAATGACAATGGGGCATATGTAAAATACCCTAATCACATTTCGCTTCCGCGCACTCTTGTTTTGTCAAGTGCCTGAATTCACCTGGGCAGCGCCGGAGATGTATTTATAAGGATTTTATTCCCCGTCATCTTTCCATTTTCCCAATGTAGGCAGAAAACTGCCAGTCAAGTCCGTTCCCTGTTATAATTTACGGTATTCCCCACATGATCATAGGAACTGAAGTTCCTAACAAGGAAAGGCTTTAGCACAATGGCCCAAAATCTTCAGAGTGACACGAGTGTCTTCAGAAATCACTTCAGAGCAAAGTAAAAGGATTTTCTATGACGGATCCAGTGATTTTTCCTCAATAAATAGCTTTTAGATTGTTACACACACGTAAAACTGGAACAAAGGGAACTACCAGAAAATATATTGGTTGCCCCTAATAAAATTTATTTAGACAGTTTACTTCTCATAAAAAATAGAGATTGAATTTCGTACAGGAGCGCCTGCCAAGGGGCTAGGCACTGAGAGATCATCTCCCCCCGCACCTTCCTTTTCTCTTCTTTTTCCTTTCCTTCCCCCGCCTTCCTCGCCCGGCGGGCCCGATCCCGGGGTCCCGGCTCTCCCTCCCCTCCGCCCCCGCCTCCTGCCCCGCTGCCCGACCCGCCCGAGCAAGGGCCGCGGGCGCGGGGCGCGCCGCGCTCGGGAGCGAGGTAACCCCAATTCTCCGGTGCTGCGACCTGGGAAGAAAGGGTAGAGAACTTTCCAACCCCCGGGGCGCCTCCCCCCCCGCCTCCCCTCCCCCGCGCAAAACTCAAACCCTGATTGAATGGGGCTGTAATATAAACAAGTGTATTTAACCAATTCTGCTCTGATTTAGGAACAGAACCTTCTTTTATCAGAATAATTACATTTGGAGCGAGAAACCCGGTAAAATAAGGTTAAACTGCTAAAGTCAGCAGGGTGGCTTGGCGTAAATGGCTGATAAGGTTTGTAATTTGATATTTTACTTATGTATTTATTGAGCATCCACCCGGTTAAGGGGGCTGCTTTACGCAGTGCACCGCAATTGCTTTTTACACTGAGCAACGCTCCCAGCCTTCATCAAACGCAACTTTTGGTTGACGGGCTTGTTCGCGCGGCTTTTTTTTTTTTTTTTCCTCCCTGTATTTCCAGACAGTAGTGCTGAAACATCGGATATTATTATTCACATTCCCGCTCCTCAGTACTGCATTGTAACATTGTTCGCTTTAATGAGAAGCGCCTCCCTCAATAATTAACGACCTCACATTTCCCTATTTTCTTGCCTGATGAAAAGAATCAATTTTAATTCATCGTAAATTACAGCTATGCTTTTGAGTGTTATTTGCTTACAGAAAACAAATCAAGTGACTTAGGCTCCTGTTTACTTTTCCACATCGGCATACCCTAAACAGAAGTGACAAATCAAACTATATCCTTTCGTTAAGCATAATTTGGAGTTAAGAAATGGAAAAACATAAACACGTGTTTTTATTTCAATCAGCCCTCTCGAAAATATTACTTCCTTAGAAATGAAGGACAGGGCTGCCAGCAGCTACAGTTCCCAATTTATTCATTCTCGGCAGAGCTAACTGTGATGATCATCGCTGCTTTACATTAGCCTGCGTGCAGCACTTTGTAGCTGCAATAAATACACTTCTTTGAAAGCAACTTTATGAAGTTTAAAGGCATCCGAGGCAAGAACGATGGCACCTGCAGCCGTCAGGTGTTCCGAAAACAGCCTCCCCGCTGGCGGCAGGGAGGACTGGGGTCTCCTGCCACCCTCTCGCAGCCGGTGAAGAACACCCCTTTCCTATCTGCTTATTTATCGAAATACCTGTACCTCGCCGCGGCGGCCAAAGGCAGCGCCTGCCATCGCCTCCCCACCGGCAGCCCGCGGGGAAGCTCTTCACAGCGAAGCGGTTGCTTGAGACTGAAAGGATGGCTTCTAACAATTAATTTTCATCAGAGCTATGGCAACCCGTCTTTTATGGGGAAAAAGCTATTTTAATATAAAGGTGTGCCTGACACCCCCCCACCCGCTCTCCCCCATCCAGATGCAAACTCTTTGTACACAGAAGTCATCCCCCCTCTCCCTCCAGCTGTGTATGGATGAATGAATGGATGGCTTTTGGCATAATATTAAGTTCACAAACTTAAAAACGCGGAGACCAAGCGTAACGCTCTCGGCTGTAGCTTGCGGGGTTGGACAGGAATTACCGGGGCTGCCCCGAGGGCGAAGGGAACGCCGCTATACAGCATTTTTCAGATACATCTCTGTTTAGAGGAAGAGCGCGCTTTCAGGAAGTCCCTTCCTACGGAGCTTTGAAGGATGTATTTAACACATACCGGTAGTTTTAAAATCCGAAATCTCCCCAGCCGGCTGGATAAAGCGCCAGGCGTAGCAATGAAAAAAAGAATACACACCGGCGACTGACGTGGGTGGAGTATTTAACTTTCTCCCTTTTAAGGCCGTAGTTTTAATCTCCTCAATTACATAGGTGGTATATAGTAATAAGGAACATACATATTTTGTTTGTATGTGTTAAGTTGGCTGCTTTTCTGATTTCTATTTACTCAAGATAAATAATCATATATCAGTTATTCAGTTAGGTGACAAGTCTAGTAATTGGAATAAAAAGAAAACATCTCATCCTTATCTCTTCCTATAACTAGATATAGCGCTAATAAGACTGCATCAATCTTATCTGGCAAATAAATAAAATAGACAAACAAACAAATTCGCCTCCAACAAGTTAATGTGGTGTATCTGAGTGGAAAGTAGATATTTTCACGCATTCTGGAGATGAGGAGTGACTTTTAATAAAATCACAAGAAAAACAAATGTAATTCTGTAAGCAATTTCAGAGCTCAGCCATCTCTCCCCCGCGCCGTTACTTAGCATTCTCCAGCCGTCCTAACCTTTTATTTTAAAAACCAGTTAGTTCCAGAAATATGACTGTCACTCAATCTGGGACCTTTCGATCCACCTTCCTTTATTATTGGGAGGGGGTGTGTGGGGGGGTAATTCTAGAGGTAATATGGTTTATTTTACAAGGATGATTTTTGTTGACTTTTTTTTTCTTTCTCCTCCCTCTCCCCCTTCCCTTCCCCTCTTGCCCGAGCGCGGCTAATTCGGGGCGTCTATATTCACTCAATTAGAGAAATCTAAAGAGAAAATCGATCTTCCATCTGCAGAAATGCCAGCTTAACAAATTAGATTCTTGTTTCGTGCAGGTGATTTGGTGACAGTCGGGGAATTAGAAGTAATAAGTTGTTGTGTTTGAGACCACCTCCCCGTCCCCGGCTCTCCGCCCTGCCCCCGGCCGGGCCCCGCCGGGGGAGCGCCGCGCCCGCGCCCGCCTCGGCGCCTCCTCCGCCGGCCGGGCAGGCGAACAGCCACCGCCACCGCATCTCCCGCTGTAATTAGTGCTGCTGCCCTCCATGTGGGCTCGATTAAACCGTGATTTAGCCGAAAGAAATATAATTATGGCTGCAAATAAAATAATCAGCATTGAAGAGCGATTTCCTTAATGAGATGGAGCGGTTGCACGTCACGGAGTAAAGGGGTCTCATTAAGAGGCGGTAATGAGGCTTGGGTGGATATTGGGAGTTGCACAAAATATCTAAACTGCTGAGAAAACCCAGCGCCGGGCTCCCGCTCCGGTCGGGCCGCAGAGCCGGGCGCGACCGCAGCCCCCGGCGCTGGGCCCAGACAGGCGGCAGCGGCAGCCGCAGCGCTGTTTGCGGCTCCCGGCCGCCCCCAGCCCCTGCTCGGACTCGCCACCGCCCCACCATCGCGGTCGGCAGAGGACGGGCGGCTGCGGCCGGCCGCGCTCTCCTCGCCCGCGGGCAGAGCAATGGGCGATGTGACTGTGGCTCATTTTTAAAAACCTATGAGCGCCGCCATTTTTAACGAAAGGAGCAGCAACGCCCAGGGGCTCCCGCCTTCCCTGCAGCTCCGCTCCCGCCCGGCACACCCGCCGCTCGCCACAGCCTTCCCACGTAACCCGCCGATCCATCCGTCCATCGCCGTTCCCTGGCCGCGCACCCCCGGCAGTCCCTAGAGCCAGCGCCCCGGGGAGCTGCCCCCGGCCCTGCGGCGGGCGGGTGCTGCATGAGGCTGCGGACAGCGCTCGGGCCCGGCCCGGCAGGTGGAAAAAAGCAAACGCCGTGAGAATGCGAGTGCGACAAAGCGGGTTGGAGCGGCGGGGTCAGGGAACGCGGCTCGGACCGAGGGGAATTAACCACAGCCCGCCCGCACAGCAACGCTGCAGCGGCCGCCCGGGCCTCGCTTGCCACAGGCGCGAAGCCGCCAAGATGGCCGCCTCGACAGCCGCCTGCCGCGCATGCGCTGGGCCTCGCTAAGCGGGCGGCGGGCACGGCCCGGGACGGAGGCGGGGGAAGAGGGGTCGGTGCGTCGGTATCAGCGGCGTCTGGTATCAGCGGCGTCTCGAGGTACCGGTGGGGACGGGGTGCGCGTGAAAGCCCCGCCGGTCGCGGCGCTGCTCTAGTCCGGGGCTGTGTGAGGTGGCGCCGGGCCGCGGCCCGCAGGGCTGGGCGGGGCGGGGAGCGGAGCGGGGAGCTCTGAGGGAGCCGGCCTGTTCGAGAGAAAAGCGCGTTCGCTGCGTGAAATAAAAGGGAAGCAAATGGGATAACGGGCTGCCTCGCGTTCCCCGGGGAAATTACATGCTAGCCCTGCTGCGTGACAGAGGGAAAAGCATTGTTTTGCTTTCGCCCTCAGCTTTTTGTTTTCCTTTTAATAATGTAAAATCGGGCACATCTCAGTGTTTTGTCATCTAAACCAGAAAAACAGCTTGCAAATGAAATACTAAAATAAAATAAAGGTCAGGGTATTTTTCTTTCTTTGCTTATGCTCTCGGTAACTTTGGAGGTGGAGTCTACATCTTGTTCTCATTATCACCAAAAACATTTCACCTTTCAGTCCAATACGCACAATAGGTGGCAAAGGTCAAGTTTCTTGATTAGGAAAAGGGCCTGTGTGACATTAGCAAAAAATGCAGGAAGGCTGCCCTGGGCAGCGGGGAGTTGCAGGAGCACTGGTGTCCCCCAGGTTGAATCCTCGTCCTGTTCTTCTGCCATGGTGAGGTGGTTTGGTGTGGATTTTTTGTTTGGTTGGGTTTTTTTGGCTGACTACATCTGTGTTTTCAGTGTGTTAGTGTATATAAAGCATTTTGTAGTCTTAAACTATTTACAACTTACATGCATACATCCCAAACAATGGTGTTTGTCTCTCATTTTGATACTTTGTAAAATGATGGAGATGTGGTGAGGCCAGCCAGATGCTAGTTCAGGATATCATATTGGTAGTACTTATGTTTATGACCATAAACACTTTAGAAATTCCAGAATAGCCCTAAGGGACAGTTCTCCTAAAATTGTAGTTTGGTTGTTTTGGGTTTTTTTTCTTCTAGGCAAAAACATTTTGGGTTTTTGGATGATTGGTTCTGCTGGAAGAAATTACAAATCATGTTTAGAAGAAAAAAAAAAATCAGGATTCTCAGGAGACTCTGCTACTGTCTGGAAAGGGATAAATAAATGTTTTCTCAAAACCCACTCTTTTTTAGCTTTCTGTTTGTGTTTCATTTTCAGACCTTCTACCATTGTTTGCTTAATCTGTGTTCTCCTCTCCATGTAGACACAAATTCTTCTGCCTGCCAGCCTCTCTCCTCCTGATTAGTCTGGCCAGTGGCTAGTATTTCAGTCATGGCTTACAGTGTTTGAAATTACATTCTACAAAAAGAAGCATCTCTGCCTCCTAAAGTGGTCACGAATGTGGGACAGTTTCCTCATGCTCCAGCTGTAGTGAGGAGTTGTACAAACCTCGACATAAGTCTTGTGGATTTCTTCACATTTACACCTAGCTGTCCCTTCTCAGCCGAAAGCACAGGCTAGCTACAGTAGATGTTTGCTGTAAGCAGGGTGCTATAAGGAAACTGAGGCTCATTCCCAGAATTTTGTATCCTCTGTTGCTAGGGAAGCTATAGGCTGAAAGACTTTTTTTCTTTATGTTCTAGTCGAGAGAAGGTATCAAATTTTGTAATGAGCAGAAGGTACATTGTTTATTGGGAGAAATAGTGTGCTTGGGGACTGGAGGACTCTACAGAAAAAGTATTTTATTTAGCTGCGGAGCAGTGACCAGACATTAAATTATTAGAGCCCTGGAACCTCCTTTGCCTCCCTTATTGAAAGAGCAGCATGTACTCCTGGTTGCAGCTGGTCAGACTGCAGGTACCTCATCCCCTAGTGACAAGCACTGGGGAAACTGTACTCATCTAATTAATGAGGCTTCCAGTCAACACAGTGGAGCAATAACATGTCACATGTGTGGTAAGTGCCTGACTAGGTTTATCTTCACCTGGCATAAATGAAATCTGAGTTACTTTCAGCCTGGAGTAGTAGCTATTGCTTGGGTGGGTAAACTTGTGTGAAAGCACACCTGAGAGCCCTGGCATGAAATAATTTAGCCTTGTAGCCACAGAACATGATGGCAGTGGTTGCATCTTGTAAGATTAGGCTGAAATAGGCCTTTTAGGTCGGTGAGTCCAGCAGCTCCATCATAATTGCTGTCCTTTTCATACTCAGGTAGGCAGTGTGAGAGTAGTTTTCAACTGGAGATACGGGGTTTTCTTTTTAGTGTTGGAGGCAAGGATGGTGTTATTATTTATTTCCACTCTTTGAGTGGTGAGCAGTGAGAGAGAAAGTCACGTGTTGGGGTGTCCAAGTTGGGGACAGAGCCAGAACACAATCTGGGGTTTGGTTGCTGGTAATCAGCAAATCAAGTTTCTGTGTGCAGTGCTGGCCTCTCTGAATGTTAATAAAGTTCTGCTTCCTTCCTAAGCCACATCATTTACAGCTAATGAAGCAGTGAGGGGCTGCGGGAGAGAGAGCCTAGTGTAGGGGATGGTGACATGCTGGGGGAGGAAACCTCCTGCAAATGGCCTTCTTTACTTTGGATGGCTCCCAGCTGTCACTGCTCTTCTCTCCTATGCTGTCTTCCGAATATGCCTTCCTTCTGCTCTGCAGGGGGAGAATTAGAGAGGCAGAGATAAAATAGCCCAATACAGTCAGGATGAGTGTGTTTCTTTTTGAACTCAATGTTTGAAAACAGTGGTGGGCTCCTTGGACTGCTTATTGAGATTCCTAGTGGGAATAAGAGCTCAAAGAAGGCTGGTCTGTATATAAGCATTAGTAAAACTTCTCTCACCTAGTTGTAGCTCAAAAAGTAGCTGACAAGGGGTGGATGTTTTGACTTGTGACATCTTTATAAGGTCTTTATCCTGGATTGCAAAGCATGCAGTCTTTTGTGATCATCTTGCCACGATTCAATTTTTATCACAGTGTACGTGCTTTCGGGCAGCTGTTTGGTTTCAGAAGGTAGGGGTGTGATTGATTCTCTTTCTGGCTTGAGATACACATTTGCATTCATTCTCTGCCTGGACCCCAACTCTTATGCATCCAGTTAGTCTAACTACCTGGCAACAGGCTCTTCAGCTCTTATTCCTCTTCATCCTGGGCACTTTAGTCAGACTTTCCACTGTTGACAACCAGAGTTCTAGTGCAGAAGGCTTTAAAAAAACAGCTAGAGATTGAAAGTACCTTTTCAGATGTTAATCTTGCTATGTGTTTGATTTTTCTCTCGTAAGGGAATAATTGCTTCTTCTTGGTTACCAGTATTAACTACCAGTAATACAACATACTGCGTACTTAAAATATTCTGGGATTATTAACTTCTGTGCTTAAATATGTCCAGAAGTCCTGAAGCTTGTGTGTTTGAGCATAAGCTTCTTAATGATAAAGTACTTCTTGCTTCTTCTGTTAAGTGTAGTTTGTTCACTTAACTTTCACGAAACAGAAGTACTAAATTAAAATAATCCTGACATCACCACTTGGAGAACAGAACTTAAAACACTTAGGTTTTGGGTTTTTTTTTGTGAAGAGGTGAACTAAAGGTTGGAGAGATTGATTTGCTGAAGAATAACAAATTGAAACTGTGGTGCTGTTGAAAACCTGGGCCTTATAGTGGTCTGCTGCTCTGCCTATTAATTGCTCTAGAACAAAGTACAGTTTGTCTGCATCTGGCTCATCAAGCATCTGGCCGGTGTGTGAGTTTTCCTTTTACCTGTGAAGCTACAGAACATTCTTTGTATTTTCCTATTTGAACTTCATGAAGGAGACGTAAAGCTTGAAAGTAGATTGTCTATTTCTGAAGGACCTCTATATGAAAAGTAACACGTCTCTTTGAAGTTAAGCCAGCTGTGAAGTGCTCTTGATCATAGACAGCTGATGATGTTGCAATTTTTGAGTAAAGTTTGATATTTGGTAGTTTAAATAGAGAGTATTCGAGTATTGGTCTCGTTCCAGCTGAGTTTTTCATTAAGAATGAATAGGAGCCTCTCTGAAAGGTGATTTGTTTGGTGCAGATGGGACTGGACTCTTCTGGTTACCCACAGGACGTGCATAGTCTTGGCAAAACCGTCTGACCTTTCTTATCTTGACTCCTCATTTCTGTGATGTCTTGACGTTGCTCTGGCAGTACTCCTTTCAACGACAAGGGGATAGTTTAATGATAGGAAGATGGTTTAGTTTTCATGTCAGCTCACTTCTGGGCTCCTTTGAAAGGGCTGGTATTTAGGAGATGGGTTCTCCCCTCTCACCCCTCTGTTACCCATAAGAGAAATGGCTCTGCCTTGGTACCCTTCATGGTTTAGCAGTGTCCCATTTGCCACATGATATTACAGGATTTTAACTGTCACCTCTGCTCTTCTAGCTGTCCTTTGTTCTTGTAAAACTGCATTTAAATTTTTTTTTACATAGCTTTGTTGCATGTAGCTGTTTTTACACAGGGGCTTAAGTTCAAAGCCAAGTGAGAACATTGGTTGCCTTCCTTCCAGTTTAATGCAGTCTCAGCTCTGCCTGTCTGTGAAAGAAGCTGATTTCTAGCAGTAGCCAGGTGGTGTGGCCAGCATCATTTCCTCACGGCTGAGACTCTTGGTTACCTTTCTTTTTTTTTTTTTTTTTTTTTTTTTAGTCTTAGCACGTCTCATGCATGTGTTCATGTGATCATTGAGACCATAAACTCTCTCAAATGATTGTTCTCCTTTCTTTGTACAGCCCTTGGCACAGTGAAAACCTAATGTGATGGCTTTTTAGATGCTGTCTCTGTAAAAGTTCAGTACCATTCAGAAATGGAACTAGGTTCACCGTCTCACTTTATGTAGACTCCTGAACAGTGTGTGGGTAATGCTGATAGTTACTGATTTAAAATTCATGAGTATTAGACAGTTATGAAATGCTTGCCTTTGGATGGATTAGTGCCCCTGCACTAATTGTCTCTCCACTCTGCGGTTAGCTCCATCTACTGCACCTGAGGGTAACCTGTGGAATTTCAGATGTCTTCAGTGCGGGTTCTCATGAGTCCACATTAGCCAAAAACTCCCAGTTGACTGTACTCCTCAAATCAGGGGGCAGCACTCCAAGAATAGCAAAGGCAAACCAAATGAAAATTTGTCTCTGGATCCTTCAAAAGCAAATAGGTTAAAGAATTCAGTATAGGTAGTTGTATCTTTTTTGATATCACTGAAGTTTAAAACTTCAGTTTCATGTATACCCTCTTAATTTAAAGGAGTGTAAATCTTAAGTTTGCAGCTGTTTAATTTACTCAACTAAGAGTAGCAGTTTAGTTTTATGTTTTTTTCCACACTGTTCAGAAGGCAGTTAGCTCTCTTGTGCTGGTTAGAGGTTTCTTTTGATGGTGACAAATGGTATTTGATGCCTTAATGGTGGAGAGGTCCATCAGTAGCTATTGGCCATGATAAAGGTTTGAGGGAGGAAGTTTCTTAACTCACTGATTTCCCTGGCAGAGCATCCTAGTTTTCAAGGATTGCTGTTATACTTGTTTCTATCCTTTTCCCTTGAGTATTGGCTACGAGCCTTTGTGTCCCTCACCTGTCCCCCAGGTCAAGAGAGCGAGAACACAGCTCCCTGCTGCTGCCACAATGATGCAGTCGAGTTTCCTGCATCTGGGGAAATTGCAGGAGTTGGCACATAGGAGTGTGAGGGTTGATCTTCATCTCGAGAAAATCGCATTCCTGCCCAGGGTGTTTTTCCTGGCTTCTGCTGGTGGCACGATGGTTCGGGGGAAGAGCTCTTGGTCTGATACCAGGAGCTGTTCTGGCATATTACAAATCCCGTGGTGTGCTGGGTGACAGCGCTCAAGCCTTCCTTTTCCAGGTTCAGCATTGGTTCAGTTTGGCGCCTAAATTACATGGTGGTACGTATTGTCTAAATGACCCAAGAGAATGAAACATAACATGTTAGTCCTTTTGTGGGGGCATTGATTTTTATGGAAAAATATGAAGTTTATCTTCTGTGTTGAAAACAGGACAAATTATAAAATTAACATAGCCAATCAATTGTTTTTGAAAAGGCACCATCTTCGTTTGCAAATGGAGTCTTTTTTATTATTATTTTTAACCCACTCCCTTGAAAATATGTAGAAGCTGTGAAACAGCAGGAAGCCAAGTCACTAAAAGCATCCAGAGGAATTTCATTTTATTTTCATAAACTAATCTACCCACTCACATCTATCTGTGTAAACTAATTACTTTTTTAATTAGGTAGCCTTTTTGATTGCTTATGGAGAGCTGTGGTGAAATTTACCACTAATTATGCTGGGGCAGGAGGAGGCCTCTGGATTGTTAGGAAGGATGAGAAAATTTTATTTCCTTTTGTTGAAATAGGGAGCACATAAATAATGTGCTTATTTTTCCAATTTCAACCTATTCAGCTTCTGTTAACCTTACTAATTGAGGCTTTTTCTATGGGTCATTTGGTTTCATTCCATCTAATGTAACATCTACAGGAACTTCAGAACAATAAGGAAACAAAACTGTTGTAAAGTTGTTTTCCTTCTTCCTGTGCAAGGTAATGTTTACGCGGAGTGGTTCCAGATTTTGGACTTTAGTGAGTTCCAATGACATTTGTCCTTAAATGATGGATCCTAGGACGTGCTAGTGAGTAATCTGCAAAGTTTGAGTGCTGTTTTGGTTTTTTTTTTTCCACTGTGGTTGAATATGTATTTTGAAAATGGGGGGAAGGTGGCAGTTTCGCATCTCTCATGCCATCTCCTCTGAAGCCGGTCATTTGGATTTATCGCAGGGCCTGTGTTACATATGATAACAAAGTATAGCCAAGATTGCACATGGAAGAGAACCAGTAAGTTATTCTCCTTTGTGTTTTCTGTTCCTGGTGTCCTTATAAAAGAGTGAGCGCTCTGAGAGATCAGGTGGGAGGAGCACTGTTAAGATGGTGAAGCCATAAGCAGTATGTTTTCTTCTCATTTCCCTCAAGCCTGTAGTCCTGCTCTGAGTCTGTACTAAGGGTGAGGCTTTCAACTGAATTCGCTGCTTTCCTCCCAGTTGCTTCCAGCAGGCCCCACAGTTCACTTCTGGTGCCTTGCAAGCGCCATCCTTCAGTTTTCAGCTTCAGTCCAAATTTCTGGCCTCTTATCTTTGCCTGAAAGAGTCGCTTGTACACAAAATGAACACCACTGACAAGTGGGAATTGAAGGTATTTTTAGCATTGCATTAGTGGTGAGAAATGTGAATCAGAAATGTGAATCGAAAGTGGAAAGGCAGACAAAATTACTTCATCTGGATCATAATCTATTCCTTTTGTTCAGGAGGACCATTTTCAGCTTCTTTGAGTCCACTACATTGTAACATGCAGTGCAGGCTCTGAAAGGTCTGGTATATGTCACTGAAATCCTCTCCTTTGAGAGGGCTCTGGGGATCACCTCTTCGTTGTGTTCAGAGTAGTTTACTTCAGCTGTGTCACAAATCTTGCCTTTTACATTTCTGCGTGAGTGGGTGAGCCTAAAGGGCCAAATGCTGCTGATGGTTACTCCATCCACCTTTAGATGCTTTTCCCTGACATGTAAGTGTGATGCAGGATCAGCTGTCCCTGTGTCAAGTGTGACAGAACTGCCTGGTCACAAGAGGACCTCTAGGAAAGCATTTCTGAGACCTTCCTGGTCAATCGCTTTCAGAGCTTCATTTGTCTTAGCTGTTTTCTGAGGAGGGAGGATCCCTTCCAACTTTCCCCCCGCCCCACTCCCGGTAACTGAAGGTCACTGTGTCTTACTCTTTCTGCCAAGCAAAAGTTTATTCTTTTCCTCCATAACCTTATATATGGTTGAAGACTGTTGCCATTACCACCCTTGGTATTCTTCAGGCTAAAACATCTGTATGTGTTCCATTTTTCTTAGAGACAGTTTTTCAGTCTTTTTGGTAGTTTTCACTGTTTTCGTCTCAATCTTTCCCATTTGTTAATTACTTTAGTTGTATCTTCTAGCTGTGATAATGCTTCTAGATGAAGCCTTACTAATATGAAGGAGAGTAAGAGCTGTTGCCTGTGTCTTGTGGGTTAGGCTAACGTTTTGCATATAATTCACTAAAACCCTTACATGTCTTTCAGAAATGCTGTCTAGCTTTTACCTTTTCCTGTGTTGGTGCAGCAGATAATTTCTGCTGCCATGTACACATTTTGCATTTTTCCTTATTTAAATATTTTCTTACTAAAATGCAATTTTCTAAACTTTCTCCAATATGTTTGAAAACTTTTTTGATTTCTGATCTTGACCTTCAAGATATTCAACAGCCTTGTGTCACCTACATATTAAATACATACACTTCTTCTTCAACCTATTTGGCCATACAGGTCAGTTGAACAGAACTGCACCTTTTAGGGTGGTCGGACCATTCAATTTTAGTGGTAAATTCTTGGCAACTGTCCAGTCTAAGAGGCTGTGCAGCTACCTATCCTGCTAATGTGGTAACTCGAAGGGCTCCTGTCTGTTAGGAATGAGTGGCAAGTATTGCCTAGTAGTTAAGCATTTTCCTTGATCTTGAACCCCTCTGCTTGCTTGAGTTAGACCAAGTACTTGAATTCTTCCCCTGCCCCCAAAAGTTTGTTTCAAACTGCAGCTGTTGGGTATTTGATGGGAGAGGTCTCAGCCTGGGCTTTAAAGCCACTTCAGTCGGTGTTAAAGAGTAGGGGACCAACTGCAGCTCAGAGTTGAAGGCTTTCACCAGAGGACCAGGAGGGAAGTTGCCAAAACGGAATATTATTCTAAGGAAATAGAGCAACTCTGTGTGTGGTTTTTTGTTGCTGGGAATTGGTTGGTTGGTTGGTTGGGTTTTGGGGGTTTATTTGTTTGGTTGGTTTTGTTTGTTGTTTTTTTTTTTAACTGGCAGATCTGGATTCAAGCCTCTGCTTTAGGTTAAGCAGAAATTATTTGAAGACAGGTCTTCTAGATGGCAGATAAACCCTTTATTTTCCTGCTCCTCATCTTCGCATTTCCTGGTGGTCAGAAACTTCTTGCTTAGTTTATTGCCTTTTGTGAATGCCATTCTGAAAGCCCAAACTTCTCCCTTGCCTGAAAGTCAAAGTATGACAGTGTGATGCAAGTGTTTTTAGCACGGGGTACATTATTTTCTGCAGATCCATGAGCATTAGACAATTATGAAATGCTTGGATGGATTAGTGCCCCTGCACTAATTGTCTCTCCACACTGCAGTTAGTCCCCTTTTCCCACCTCACAGTGTTTATCAGGGCTTCTAAAAGGGATGTGCTGTACCACCTTTATCCTTTTTGTGGATTTTACCCAAAATATCTGTATACAGTTAGCGCTTCCCTCCTCTTAAAGGATGCTGGAGCTTGATGTACCTTGTCATCCTTTTTTGTAGCTAATAATATACCTCTCCTCGTGTTTTGGAAGAAGTAACTGACATACACATTGAGATCTAGGGTTGCAAATCCCAGACAGAGAGAGATGCAATTTAAGTTATTGCAATTAGAGCCAGAAGAATTATGGTGAGGAAAGGATTTGTGGCTTAATAGTGTGCTTCCTATGGGTCGTTGCTGAAGCGTGGATGTTTCTTGAATCTTCAGCTGCAGCCTGTGGTTTTCAGATGAAAATGAAGTTTCTTTTCTGGATCTGGCTGCCAGAATGTAAACACTATGAAACAACAATCCAAAAGATGGTGCTAATAAATTGCAAGGTTTGATTTTCATGCAGACAATTTTGAGGGATGTTATTTTGAGATGTGTTATATTGAGAGGCCTGTCAGAAACACTGTTTTAGAATCAAGGTTACTTTCATGTATGTAAGGAACTTGCCTTCAAAGAATCCTTGGGAAATTATTGTTTGGTAAGAAAACACTTTCTATTGAAACATTTTTACTAATGTAAGAAAAGCAACTGGCCTGTAAATTAACCAGTTACAAGATGTTACCTGAGTGTTGTGGAAGTTTAAGTGAAGGAAGGAGTTTAAATTAGAGGACAGAGTTTTGACACTACTTGCAGTTTTGATTAAACAGTATAACTGATAACTTAAGAAACAGTAGTTTCCAGGTGAAGGTACCAAGTTTGTTCTGTACTTCAGATGTGGCACATCTTCTGACTCAAAGGGCAATAATCTTGACTGTGCAAGGGTAAATTTAAAAGCAGGTAGTAGCTAGCAAACATGATCAGAGCAATGGGCACAGAACTGGTAATGATAACTTGCTTCCAAATTCTTGTCTTCAGCCTACCTTTTTCTTCTCAAATCACCTCTTCTGCTTCTTCAGTCAGAATGTAATGTGGACTCCTAATCTGCTATGACCTCTCATTACAACAAATATTTTGTTCAACTGGCAAATAATTGTGAAACTTAAGTATATTCTGCCAGCAAGAGAGGTATAATTGGAAGGATAATATCTCTGTCCAGGGTGTAAAAAAATGCATTTATAAGAGTGGAGCATAAAAACTGAGTGGTAAATGAACATGTATATTGTCATATGAAATGGTAAATACAGCTTCATCTATCTTATGTAGACTTCAAAGGGCATCAGTAAAGCTAGTGACAAGGTTCAAAAAGGCTGAAGGTCAAAAATGTTGCCCACAGGATTTTTTTTGGGGGGGAATGGTCTCCTGTATCTGCTAATGCAGACTATCTCCAAAAAGAGTAGACACTGTGTTATTTGTAATTTTGAAGTTATTATTTGATGTGATACTTCCTTCTGATTTGGGGATCTGAGAGGGTAGTAACAACTACTGCTTATGGTTAATTTTCTGCATTTTACTGTGCTGTGGAACTTGGATCCAGTCTAAGTGATAAATGTTTTGTCAGCAAAAATAATCTTCTTTATGACTAATCTGCATGTGGCTGTTCAGAGCATTGTTGGAAAAATGCAGTCTACTGTAATATATAATTGGTTCAACTATTCTGTCAGCATGAGTAATGCGTTACGTGCATGGCTTTGCCAGTCCACCCTTCAGAGGCCAGCCCTGTTATTGCTGTCTTGTCACAACTTTTTGGTATCGTTTTTACAGGTATCAGGCTGCTGTCCGCTCTGAAGGCAGACACTTCCAGAGGCATCTGGAGACAAGCAGAGAGCAAGTACTTTCAGGTATGAACACACCTTGATTTTTATCAGTGAGGCTGGCTCTTTTCCGTACAACAGAACGTGCTCGGTCTGCTGGAGAACTTAGTAAGAACGAAGAAGAAATGGATAGGGGAGAGCATCATCTTGGCTCATGATGTAATCGGAAGGAGCTATAAAATAGCTTGGACAGAGAGGTATTAGGCAAACATGGAAAACCACGCTGCTCTAGAAAACACTGTACCAATAAGCTTTTCTCTGGAGCCTGGTTTATCTGGTAGCATAGTCCCATGTGCCTTTAACTCTAAATGCCAACTTAAGCCATTTCACAGTGCTACTTTCCTTCAGCCACTGTAGGTCATGCCTATGCTGATCTTTCATGCTGACTGCGTTTCTTGTGGTGCTTGGCAACCACACATCATTTTTGTGTGGGTTTGTTTTCCAGAAGTGTATATTAATTCTTCTGCAGAAGAGTAATTTGTATTTTCGATTCTGCTTTACCCAGCAGACTCGACACCTTCCCACACCTCCATTTCAGCTCAGTCTTTATTCACCACACTCTGCTCAATGGCCATAAGCGCAGAATTACTGTTATGCTGATTGCAGCCACTCAGCTAAGACAAGTGATCTGCTTTGTCCACTCCAGCTACCTTTCCTGGTGAAGGTCCATAGAAGAAACTGCTGAAATGAGTGTTCAAAGGCAGATGTTCTCCTCAATAGCAGTTCATTTGTGCTGTGAACCAGGGAGTGTCTGTTTGGCAGTTATGTGCCTAGGACACAATGCTAGTAAGAAGGTGTGCATGTACTCTTATGAAACCATAGTAGCGTCAGAAAAGGTTTCACCTCTTTGCACTCTCTAGTACTGGTCTGGAGTCACTTCAAAAGTAGTCGATCAGAAATCTTGTGGTGTTGATAAGCTGTCAGAGCAGTGCTTAAGAGTGATGGAGAAGCAGACGCTCAGTCTGCTTAAGGTACACAAATAGAGGTACTGAAACGGTAGTTTACCCAAAGTCAGGCAAATCAACAAAAAGTTTTATTAAGAGTATTCAATATAGCACCACACAAAAGGTACACTGTGCTTTGTGTTGCCTTTAAGGAACATGCCACAGCACTTTCAAACTAGAAAAACTAACATAAAAAGCTTTCCTGTTAATCAGCAGAGCTTACAGTTTGCTGTTTAGAGAAGCTATTCTGAAAGAACCACAGCTTTTGTACAAAATGTTTTAATGGTCAGGTTAAGCATTATTCCCTTACCCATTAGTTCTCTCTCATCTTCTGGGGTTTGAGCTTTGTTAAAAAAATCCCTCACTTAGGCCAAAGTGCTTTCAGGAAAACCATCTAGTCCAGAACTCTTACCAGCAGATCCAACTGACAACATACTAGTCAGCTGCTAAATTCTGTTTACTGAAAAAGTAACAAAATTTTGATAAATGGTAATTGTGTAAATTGGGCTTTACAAACCACCCCCAGGCAAACTGAGAAAGATTTGGCATCTGCTCTTAATTCTGTTGTGGGCTCAAAGATAAACAAGGAGTACATACTTGATAAAACTACAGATAAATTGCATCATAGAAAAAAGATGGGTGACTTTGAAGGGTCATTTTGTCCATCTCCTTTAGATTGTTATGCTATAATGGCTTGAAATTATTTCAAATGTAAGGTGCTTCTAAAGCCCATGGTAGTAAGGCTGGAACTAGATGAGTATTTAAGGTCCTTTCCAAACCATTCTATGATCCTATTTCATGCTAAAGTATTTATTGGTCCCTCCCATTCCTTACATAGCTAAACTTTGTTTTTTAGCCTGAATTGTTCAGATTAAGTTCTGTATATTAGCTATTACACTATTACGCTTACATTAAGTGGCTTTATTCTCCCTTTCCCTTGAACTGGAAGTGTTTCTATTTTGCCTGAATACAGAACACACAGATGTTTCAGAACATCGTTTATTTGATATATCCTGCAGTTAGAGAAAGGCCAGTTTGCATAAATGGAACCTTGGCAAGTCAACAATAGTAACAGAGCCATAGTCAGATGAAAGTGTGAAATGGACCCAGTGTTAATGCATATAAAGGGACTACTGAAAAACTTCTAGGCTTCGAGCTTCACTGACTCCAGTATGGAACGTGCTTCTTTATACTCTTCAGCTTCTTCCAATTCTTTCTCATTTTCCTGGAATCAAAACCAAAAATTTTAGTACTTTGAAAATAATTGACATGGGATTATATTTAAGAAGGTAACTGAAAAAAACCTGATAACAACAGACAAGGAGAAAGCTGAGAAACTCAACAACATTTTTGCCTCACTTTTCACTGACAGCTTCTCTTCCCACATCTCTCAAGTGGATGGACCTGAAGGCAGGAACCAGGGGAGCAAAGTCCCCCCCACTGTAAGAGAAGATCAGGTTTGTGACCACCTGAGGAACCTGAACATACATAAATCTATGGGACCTGAAGAGATGCATCCCAGAGTCCTGAGGGAATTGGCTGATGTAGTTGCCAAGCCACTCTCCATATTTGAAGAGTCACGGCAGTCAGGTGAAGTCCTTGGGGACTGAAAAAAGGGAAACGTTGCACCCATTTTTAAAAAGGGTAGAAAGAAAGACCCTGGGAACTGCTGACCTATCAGTCTCACCTCTGTGCCTGGGAAGATCATGGAACAGATCCACCTAGAAAGTATGCTGAGGCACATGGAGGACAGGGAGGCGATTCAAGACAGCCAGCATGGCTTCACCAGGGGCAAGTCTTGACTGACCAACCTAGTGACCTTCTATGATGGAGTGACTACTTGGTGGACAAGGGAAGAGCAATGGATGTCATCTATCTGGACTTCTCTAAGGCCTTTGACATGGTCCTCCCACATCTTTCTCTCTAAATCGGAGAGAGATGAATTTGATGGGTGAACTGTTCAGTGGATGAGGAACTGGTTCCATGCTTGCATCCAGGGGGTAGTGGTCAGTGGCTCAATGTCCAGATGGAGATCGGGGACAAGTGGGTCCATACTGGTACCAGTACTGTTTAATATCTTCATCAAGGCTACAGACAGTGAGATTGAGTGCACCCTCAGCAAGTTTGCAGATGACACCAAGCTGAGCAATGTGGTTGATATGCCTGAGGGACCAGATACCATCCAGAGGGACCTGGACAAGCTTGATAAGTGGGTCTGTGTGAACTTTATGAGGTTCAACAAGGCCAAGTGCAAGGGCCTGCACCTGGGTTGGGGCAATCCCTGGTACCAGTACAGGCTGGGGTTTGAAGGAATTCAGAGCAGCCCTGTGGAGAAGGACTTGGGGGTACTGGTGGATGAAAAGCTGGACATGAGCCAGCAATGTGTGCTCACAGCCCAGAAAGCCAACCATATCCTGAGCTGCATCAAAAGATGCGTGGCCAGTGCTTGAGGGAGGTGGTTCTGCCCCTCAGCTCGGCTCTGGTGAGACCCCACCTGCAGTACTGCATCCAGTTCTAGAGTCCTCCGCATAAGAAAGACACAGACCTTCTGGAGTGGGTCCACAGAAGGGCCACAGAAATGATCAGAGGGCCGGAACAACTGTCCTATGAGGACAGGCTGAGACAGTTGGGGTTTTCAGCCTGAGGAAAGAACGATCTTGGGAGACCTTATTGAGGCCTTTCAGTACTTACAGAGGGCTTATAAGAAAGATGGGGACAGACTTTTTAGTAGGGCCTGTAACAATAGGAAGGGGGTAATGGTTTGAAATTTTTTAAAAGAGGGGAGATTCAGACTAGACATAAGGAAGCAATTTTTTTACAGTGAGGGTGGTGAAACACTGGAACAGGCTGCCCCGAGAGGTGGTAGAAGCCTCATCCCAGGAATCATTCAAGGCTGGGTTGGATGGGGCTGTGAGCAGCCTGATCTACTTGAAGATGCCCCTGCCCATGGCAGGAGGGCTAGGTAAACTTCAAAGGTCCTTTCCAACCCAAACCATTCTATGAAACAAGAGAGCGATCATTGTTGAAAACATTAGTCCTACATGACTCAAAGTACAGGTAATTTATTTTGTCCTATTTAAGGGCCAGGGTAATGGTTGTCATGTGTGAGTGCATAATTTTATTTTATTATGTTAAAAATTTCAAATCAAGGACACCGTAACTGGAACCAATAACAACAGACCTCAGAACAAGAGTACCATTAGGAAAAAGCTTAAGCAGACTGACAACTGAAAAAATATTCTACTATAAAGTTGATTTCAATAAAAGCATCCAAAGTGAGCTCACCGCAGAAAGCAACTCTGCAAGACTTACAAATTCTTAACAACCATAGTAACTCTCCCCATTCCTTGTTTTAAGTTTGTACTGTACACTGCGTGGATCCATAGCACCACTTCTGCATGCCACTGAAATCTAGACCAGCTAACTGTTAAGTAACTAGGTGAATGACAAAAGGATGCTAAATTCTGTCTGAGCATTTATTTTGGAAAACAGGAGGGGCATACTACCTCAGGATAAGACACTCTGAGTTTTCCTTTGAGGAGGAGTTTGCATTTTAACTATCAAATGTGTCTGGGGCTTTCAGTCTCACAGTAGCATTTACATGTCTAGCTGAATTCTTGATGAGAAGGTAGCTTTTAAAATGAGCATGATGATCTCCAAACTTAGTATAGTTTCGGTGAATTTATTTGTACAAGGTGTTATTTATTCCTGCAGGTATTCATATCTTAAAAATGTGGCACTAGTGTTCACCTCACTGATAAAACATAAAGCAGTACCTGACAAGGACTCAGCTGTCTTGTTTCTTGTCCAGAGCATAATAACAGTAGTAAACAAAGTATTTTGACTATTTCAGTTCACTACGAGCATATTATATACATCTGTACTATCTAGAAAACTACCTAAAGCAGATAAACTGTTTTTTCTGATTGTGTAACTAGCACAGGAATTCAGAGTCCATTCTAGCAGTTCAGTATTTAAGTGTATGCTGAATGTATATTCCATTAAAGACAGCTTCTAATATTCTAACCACACAGTTTGCATACACTGAAGACCAAGTGCAAAGATAGTTAACTGAAATAAAATACTGGTATGTTGTATGACCTATAAAAAATAATTCTTCAATTCAGTTCTAATACTGTGCTGCAGACAAGCATGTTTATCCAAGTTCATCAAGGGACAACAAGCATTTATTGGTCATTGGGTTATGGTATTATACTTACTAGTATTTGAGTAAGATCTGCATGTGCAACTTCTAATCTGCGCTGACAGTCTGGAATCATCATTCGTGACTCTTGTAAAATCTCAATCTGTGAAAATTAGAAGCCAATGAAATGAGAATATATGACAGATAAGAACATTATTTAAGTTTTTGCTCTAAAAAAATCAGTAGTCCAGTCATCATATAGGAACTTCAGAGCAGTTGTACCTACTTTCTGAATAGGCTTTTTTATTAAATGATACTCATTTAGTACAAATGCTTAAAACTCTGTTAGTTTACAGGACATTTCCATTTACTTTGTTCTTAATTAAATATAAAGTATTAAGTGCAAAAGAGTATTTAGAGTAATTTTTTCCCTTAGAAAAAAAGTACTGCCTGGTAAGCTTTCCATAGAGCATTTTTTAAAAAAGGCTATTTAAAACAAACTTTCTCCTGCTGTCGTGAAGCAGCTTCATCCAAAATGGGATCAGCTGGTTATATAAATATCTCCTGCATCTTTTGGGTAATAAAGAAAACCAGTGTTCAGATAATACCACATAGAGATAATTACTGCATGAAAAAAGTTATTGAGTTATTGATCACATTGTGTGCACACTGCAGGAGGCTTTGACTGAAAGACAAAGGTAAAGAAAAATGAAAAGCAAAGACCAGCAGGCTCATATTTTTGATGCTTATCATGCATAAAAAGTTATTACTTATCCTTGTGCTTCATTTTCGGAGAAAGATTATTCTCACCATGCACTTTGAACAAAATTACTAAACTGGCACCCCACTGAATCTGAACATCCCGCCTCCTCCTACAGAAAACAACTTCAGATTTAAACAAGGGAACATTTATTTCATGGAAGATTTCTGGATCTGAAATCCAACCACTAAGAAGAAAAGGTGTGCAGAGTTGTTCAGTAGTGTTAAATCTATTTAGAAATAAAAATCTGCTAGATATTTAAATATGAAACATTTTCTACATTCAGGATAACCTGCAACAGAAGGTCTTCCCTTTGAATGGTTTACTTCATTCTGTTGTTCCTAGGTTGTATTCTCCTTTCAGTATTGATGCTGCTGTACTGAAGGGTTGTTGTAAAAGGGGAGATAAGCTATAGCTAAGAATGTATTTATGCATACAGGAAGGCCTTATGTAGTAAGATATTATCACCATGTTTTTAAGTGTCATATATTTAAGTTCTTAGCTGAAGTAATTTTTGAGCGAAAGGGTTAAAAACTTTGTTTCTTATTTTCTTTTAGAGGATGTAGGGGAAAACCTGTCTACTTTAATGAAGCAAAGATGGGTAACAAATTGTTAAAAAAAAAAAAAAAGTTGAGCACCCCCCAAGTTCTAGTTCTCATCAGTATTACCACTTTTCTTTTTAGCATTCAGTGTTGGACTATACTAAAAGTAAGACTAGGAACTCTGCATATTACAGTTTCAGTACAGTGGATGAATAAATATAGGTTTGTAACTTCCATAGAATGAGGTATGCCATAACTGCAGGAGATGATGCCTTCTGCTTTATGTAGTAGAAATTTCTTCCATAAAGAATACCTACAGGAGTGAGGATATCCAATAATTACTTCCTTAGGCCAGCACTGCTAAATAGTTGTGTATTGTAAATCTAGTAGATGATATGAAAAATAGTAACTTATTTAATACATGCCAGTCAATAAGAGATCTGGGAAGGCATATAAATCTAGAATCTGTAAGCTGTAGTCCTGGCTGCTCTAAAAAAACCCAAGTCATTCTGTTCAAAACAGAGTTTGACTGAGATCCAAAGGGTTTTATTTACATTTGCCTGCAGTTATGCAATAATAAATAAAAACCAGGAGGATGATAAATCCTAGACCTATTCTCAGTAGGTGCAAACAGCTGGGAGACTGGAACAGGGATTTTGTTTAGTTGGTTATCAGACTACCTAAGCAAACTCTGATAACTTCTGCATAAAACACATTTCTTAGGTAATGCTGATAATCCCAGATAGATCACTTATTGTTGCAAATGTATATAATTAAGCAAAGCCAAAAGGTCAAATAATCAGATAACCTTTAGGACTGCAATTTTTAAAGTGTTTGCTCTCCAAATTCTGTAAAAATTCTGTCAAACTTTCTGACTGAACTGTAAGGAGATTAAATTATAAGCAGGTCCCAGAGGAAGTTATTACATGAAACTGACCTACCTTGTGAAGAACCACAGATATCTGCAAGGTTTCACTGAATTACAATGCCAAACAGAAGTATTAAAAAACTGGATAACTGAAGTGCATCTAAATCCAGTGTTAAGACAAAAGCACTAAAACACAAAAATATGTATAGGGAGAAGCAAGGTGAATTTGTTGTAAATTGGTGCACATAGGATCAAAAGAGCTATTGTGGCTTCAGTGAGGGTGATGTCCCCTTTCCTTTAAGTGTACTGGAAAAGCCAGTTAAACTGATCTCTTCAACCTGCCACATTTCTAGTCAATTGTCTTTCAGGACTGAAAGTATTTTCACTAGGGGAGCTGATGTCTGGCATCTTTCAAAAGAAAGCCTTTTCCTCAGATATGGTGGAGCTCTCTTAACTGTTGAGGTTTATATAGCCTATTTACTGAACGTGATTGGATTTTTTTTGTAAATTGGATCAGATGTCAAAGAACTGGTGTGCATAATGTACTATCAGTAGCCTTCAATCTGTTTTCCATAAATTCTAGATTAGATTGCAGTGACAGATAAACCACAACAGATGCAAACACACAGATCCACCTACCAATTGCTGAATTGGAAGGGCACCATCACTAAAATCAGACAAATACTTTACACATTTAAAATAAGCACAAAGGCCAAACATGACTCTGTGAGAAACAGCTGAGGAAGTAATGCCCAAAGCTTGAAAGATATAAGCAACTTTGATTTTTAGCAGGTCTCACAATGAAAGTTCAAAGCTACTATTTCAACTTTGGGCAGATCAGAGCTACTCACATGAGGCAGATTCTCTACTTTTTGGATCACCCAAGCACTTACACTGAAACAATTTTTTTATAATTTAAGAATACAAATAAATATTACTGTGTATGAGTGTTGATGCCAAGTATTCTGCAATGGGAAGCAATTTTGCTCAGCCTGACAAGTATTGTGTAATGGGGACAACAGTTTTATCAGCTTCAAAAAGATGGAAGCGGAGTTTGTTTGTTTGTTTTTTCCCAGCTGACCTACATCTAACCAAGAGATTGGGAGATATGCAGATCCACAAATAATTTCAAAACAATGAGAAAGCCTCCATAGGGCCCTCTGTCTTTCCTTGATATTAGAAAGACAGCCTAATAAACAAGTGGGTGACAATACTATTTTATATGATAGGAGTAGTGTTATAAACACAAAGAGATAGGCTAAAAAATATGATAAATGTGAATTAGTCATATATGTACCAATTATATACACACACATGAATATATACTCATGCTTTTAAATACTGCCTCATAATCACTTGCCCTTTTTCTGTCACACAAATAGAGTAAGGATCTACCCAAACAAGGTAGGGAGGAAATGAAAAAGACATGCACATAGTTCAGTTTGCTTGGAAAAGTGCTACTGGTTTGAACTACTTTTCATCATGAAGTTTGGAAAACACCTGGAATGCATTGACAGCCGTATTAATAATCCTACTAAAGAAGAGATTGTAGCACAAAGTAAACAGTCATGCTAAGGCTACTGTTGGCTAATCAACATATTTGTAACTTCAGTCCATAGCATGGTATTAATTTCTTGCCTCACTGGTAACCAGGGAATATAAAGGTGCAAAGAGCTGGGCCAGGATGGTGGTGTGGGAACGTAGGGAGTAGGAAAGCATATGTGATGCAGGAGAAGGCTGGGCATGGGGAATGCAGGAACTCAGAGGACTTATGGCATTAAGGGGAATACAGAGGAAAAAAAACCCCAAACATGCACAAAAACTGTAAGAAACCAAGTTTTATTACTTCTACTTCCTTTGAAGCAGTTTGTTTTATTTTCACATACCAGGTCCAAAGAAGCTTAAGCTATCCCACAAATACAGGATATAAGAGCACACTGCAGTCCGTTTTAGGTGAGTTGTCCAATACACTCATCAGAGCACTTCCGAAGGACCACAAAGAAAAAAACTTCAGCAAAGAACTGGGGAACATTGTTCTGTTTCTGTAGTGGCCTGAGCATTTCAGGAACGGAAATGGCCATGTATCAACCATGAATATTACCATTTGTAAAAATAAAGCTGGAGGAGAAGAAAACCCTCTAGATCTAATGCCTCAGTATTTCAAATGAGCTTTACCTGCAGCCTCTCTCAGGTGAGGGCAAATCCTGTTTCTTCTAAAGCAGCTCACTTTAGGCCAATCACATAGCAGAAAAGCTATGTGATCACATAGAAGGCAGAAAGGTTCCTTTGGTCTTTTTGGAAAAGTGTTTGTCACTGGTTGTTTTCCACTAATGTACAACTGTCAGGTTTTCTCCATTGTCAGTGGTGGGGGTGAAGGGAGAATACCACATGACTTGAAGCTAAAAAATTGAGATCCTTTCAGAGGACAGAAATAAAACGACATGTCCTCTATTGAAAAGTTTTTAATTAAATATGCTGTACCAGAAACTAGAGGATAATGGAGTTATTAATTACAGAAAATTTTCATTTAATTAGCAGGCAGCACATTTCCTTCCAGGAACTCAAAATTCTGCCTGAACAGATCCATTTTGATGCAAGTATAAAGCTCACTCTGTAAAGAGGTGAGAGGTGGTAAATGTCTGAATGAAGTTTATTTGCAAGTGGCATAAACGAAACACTGACAAAAGAAAGACTTGTTTTCCCAACAATAATGGCTCAACCTTGTTAGAACAAATGGCCAAATTTTCTCGCTGCCCCCACTCCCAACTTTTTTGGGGGAGATGAAGCTTGGGGGAGAGGTTGAGAGTGTTGTGGTGGTTTTTTGGTTGTTTGTTAACATAAGATAAAAATCTGGAATCTGTGCTTAATGTAACACGTACTTTGCTAAAAGGTAGCAGGTTGGTTAGGGGTTGTTTTAGAATAAGCTTGAAGGTTTGGGAGGAATCACCCATCTGTTTTGTGGATATGAAATACCTGAGAAAATATTTGTGCTAAAATTGGAAGCAGAACAGACATGGGAATTTCCCTAGAAAGGCAGAAGGCAGAAAAGTCAAGTCCAGATTTTTTTCCTCCTTCTAGAGCACAGGAAAAGTAAGTGCAACTGAAGAAGAAATGAATCATGTCTCATCTTGGTGGCAGGTCTTTTCTTCTATAAGAATGCTGCCATACTAATTTAATCCAAATGCTGCATGAGTGCCTTTAATCTTCAGCATAAAGTCTGGAATCCAAAAGGTACTTACACCTGCCTGGCTAAAAGGAAAATAGCCTTTAGAAAACAGAAGGGAAAAAGTATCACAGTAATGATTTTTCATCATTTGGTCTCTTTCAGAAAGCACATTAGTCTGAAAGCATTTTTAATACCAGTTATATGTTAGGAATATTATTCTGTACTTAGTACAGAGAATTCCAGGTTGCTGGCTTTTAAGGAAACAAACTGTGCTTCTTAAGGGTATAAGGTAGGGCATTAGACACTTCATGAGCATTTCCACTGCCTCTACCTAAACAACTAGAGCTTCAGTTCATTAAACAAAGATTATCTATTCTTAAGAAAAAAATAAAATAAACAGACTGAAGTGAAAAGCTATGTTTCATCTAACCTTACTGTACTTGATTGATGAGAAGAATGAAACTTTGTTTGAACCAATCAGGTGGAGCTGGAAAGAGCTAAAAATGTAAAAAGCCATCTAAGCTAACCAGAGTATTTCTTTGAGGCTAAATAGACATTTAAAAATCAGAAACTTATGGAAAATTACAATGTTCCTTTCAGTGAGAACCCTCCAGTAACAAGTTTAGCAGTAAATTCTTACCTTCCACTATAATTTTCCAAAACAATATACATTGTTTCCAAATTTATTTACTTTTAGCTGTTTCAGGAGATACTCTATCTTTCACTCAACAAAGCAAGAAAAATATTGTTGTTTTCACTAATACTCAAAAAACCGTGCATTAGCAAGATGTACTTTATGTACTCTTTGGCATGTAGATACTAGACTCTTATGTTAAGTCCACTGGATTTTTAATTTATCTGGAAGTGTCATTACTCAAGAAGTAATTTGGAACTCTACAATAACTTTAAAAAAAAAAAAGAAAATGTATCATGTAAAAATGCTGACAGTTAACAAAAACTCCAGAGTATATCTACAATCCCACTAAGGAGAAACAAGGAGTAGACACTTCAGGCTTTTCCAACACTCATAAGCCTCAAGATAAAAGCATTAGCTGGGAAAGGATGTTTATTTATGTACAAGACATCAACAACCATTGAAATACAGAAAACTACTGGTTCCTACCATTATGTATACTCATGAGTGAAAACAGTGTGAAAAGTTTCTATTACAGATGAAGTATTATGAAGCTCTGTGTAATGTCTTCATATACTGAGAATCATTACAACTGTGTAGAAACTAAGGCTTCATTACAAAAAAATCCACATGGAGGTACATGCTGCTACCAGTCAGGGTTCTTCATGACCCTCTACAGAAACCGTATGCAGAATTTACACCTGGTAGAACACATCAAAAGTCTTTTAATATTTTTTTCTAACTGCTACAAACCTGTTAAATTATTTTTAAAATAGTTTAGGTTTTAAGAAGATTATTTTCAATTTAGTATTTTATTAAAGTACTTAACTCTTTTCTTACAAGTGTCATGGTTGAAGATAGCATGATTTTGAAATACAAAATTTTTTATTTCATAGTCTCTTTTTTCCCCACTGTTCTTTATGATGTTTTTTTTCTGCCAGTGTGGCTCAAATGAATTGTTATAAGCCTTCCCCTAAATTCTAAATTTCTCATCTGCCTTTTGTAGACAAAAACTACATAATAGCAGCATGATGTTTTTGTTGTTGTTTTAAATAAGCTGCAAGTGATGGAAAAGGAAGGGCTTCCTTGCCCCATAATGCTAGAGATTCTTTCCCTGTGATATACAAGCTACCACAGGTAGTTCTCACCCAGCTCAGATTCCTCTGAAGCGCACAAGTTGAGACACAGCAAGTAGTGCAAATACAGCCTGTACCCTGGTCAACAGTAATATACAGGTGTTGCAGGTGCAAAGCAGGTGCAGACCCCTCAGGGATGAGGCATGACACTCAGTATGTGAAAGTTCTGGTTACCACCTGGGACACCAATGCTACTCAAAATGGGGACCCAATGAAGAAGAGCCCCATTCAGGGGTGACGGTCAAAGGAAAGCACGGCAGGGTGGATAACGAAATTTGTGCTGATTAACTTACCATACATATGCAATGGCCTGTTTTGCTCATTAGTGAACTTGCCGATGTACTGCAGGTGCTGTTGTCTGAATTCTGAGACCTGCCATCACACCAGTGCCTGTGCAAAGGTGGGGGCAGATGAGGGGGTATTCGAACTATCTCGGGTTACTGTCACAAACAGATAAAACATGCCTGGGACTCTACATAAACGTATTCAGATAGGAGGAAGGGAACTATCCTAGGTTACACTGACAAAGTCTTCTCCCACCCTACAATGGAGTCTTCAAATTATACCAAGCGCTGTGAGAAAACTTCCTTTTTGTTTCTCTGATATTGAATCTGCTCCACATTAAGTGAGTCTTTCTGGACAGTGCAGGTGAAGGCTAGAATCTAACAACTGCCAGCTACCCCAGTTTGTCACTGTTTCAGCTAGAGATCACTTGGGTTCACAAGAACCACAAGCTGCCCCACTCCATAAGGAGGTAGGAGAAAAAAATTGAGTCACACCCAAATTATTGTTCTACAAAGTGACTGATCACTCCTATACAGACCAGACACACCCTAATGTCTACATACGCTGTAGCAATGACATTATTAATTTTAAAGTAAAATTTTCTGTAGCCACTTCACAGAATCGCAGAATCACAGAATTGCAGGGGTTGGAAGGGACCTTGGGAGATTATCTACTCCAACCCTCCTGCTCAAGCAGGTTCCCTACAGCAGGTTGCACACTTCTGTACTGTTAAACCATATCTTCTACTACGGACTTGTAACTAAAAAGCTAAAGGAGAATAGTAGTACACTAAGAGGTAAGTAATGAGCTTTTTAAGCATCCCTCCGTCAACTCTGGATTGATTTGTATATACATATCTGATTTAGCTGATACCTCAGCTAAAATAACAGTTAAAATTATTCTCCTAGTCTCAAATGATTGAATTCTGGAACACAGGAGGTTCCGCTTAAATTTGAGAAGGAACTTCTTTACTGTGAGGGTGACTGAGCACTGGAACAGGCTGCCCAGGGAGGTTGTGGAGTCTCCTTCTCCGGAGACATTCAAGACCCGCCTGGACACCTTCTGTGTGATCTCATCTAGGTGTTCCTGCTCCAGCAGGGGGGTTGGACTAGGTGATCTTTTGAGGTCCCTTCCAATCCCTGACATTCTGTGATTCATTCCCATCCTTAAATGTTACTTTTAATTACTGAAATAAAGACTAGAACCATATTTTAAAATAAATAAATACAGTTATTCAGATTAGGAAGTATTAACTAAAAGCAATTCTTAAAATGTGTAACTACAAATACTTTTCCTGAAGAACATCTAAAAGTATTAACTCCCTCCAAAATAAGGTTCTGAGCAAACTGTCCTGGTATTATGTCATTTTCTTTAAAGTAACAGATTTTATCCTATGAAAAGTATGTGCAGTCTTTTTGAGCCTCCAAATTCTTCATAATCTAAAATATTAACAACTTCCAGAATGCAAAGTGCACTGAAAGAACACAAAGTTGTCATTGAAGGAACCGATTGCTTTCAAAGTGGATCGGGCAATTTCTGAATCAATCAAGACTATTATCTGTGAAGGCTTTTGTCATTGGTTTCTGAGAATACCTTCAAGTAATGTGTAACATTTCACTTCACAGCAGAAGTTTATAGCCTCTGCTGTTTTTGAGTTTGATGATACCTTGCAGGTCACTGCAGAAATACCACGGTACAGTCAAATAATCTGATGAATGGGAGACACTAAAAATGGGAATTGCATTCATTAGTTCTTGTTAGCAGCAGCACATCTTCAGAAAGACTGCTATTTTGTAGGATCTTAGAGTCTCAGTCTGTGGTGAGGCAGAAGACAGCTCAGCTCTATGAATGCAATTTTTTTCATACAAATTCTTTATTTGTATTTCTTTCCAGTGGCATAATAAAAGCAAGGCAGGACATACACACATGAACTGAAATCTGAACTTAAGTCAAAAGTTGTTTTAGGTTGTTCTAAAAGGGCATTGTCCTATCTTGTTTTTTGCAAATTTTTATATTTGAGGTTCTTTTAACCAATTCTTTCACTGTTTAAAAATGGAGACGGGAGAACAGCAGATTAGGTTTTATAACACAAGGCTAGCAGACTATTGAAACAAGTGAAAATAATTTTAATTTATAGTTTCCATTTCTGTGAAGATTTAAGAGAAAACATCTGGGAATAAATGAGAACTGTCAAGCATTCTCACTTTACTGTAACATCTGCACTTAACTACCAAGCACTTAGTTTACTTACCTAAATGCATCCAGACTATGTTATTTTCAGGTTCTTGGTATTTCCAAGAAGGAGTTCACAACGGTCTCATACACACTGTTAGTGAGTGACAGCCATCCTGACAAATGCTAAGTAACCCACATGCAGGCTCCTTGTAATTTAATAGCTCTGGAATACAGGAAGTTTCTACAAATGCTTATTATGACTTTTGTAACTGACAGGATCTCTGTCTAGTATTTATATAATAGGAGTCTGGAAAAAGGTACAGAAGATTCTTTTATTTAAGGATGACTATGATTAAATGAAAGCAAAGAAGGATTTTATAAAACAAGTCTTAGGATAGTTTACCTGCTTCTTAATTCCATAATCATCACATGCTTCAGCTTTCATTTTTTCAATCTTTTCTTCTTGCTGTTTTGCTTCTTTTTCATACATAAGTTTTTCTTTTGCTAATCTGCAAATAAACCAAGTGATTGTGTTAATCTGGTTCTATTACAGTAAAAAGTTACACCATTGAGAACAAACCCCCACTCCCTGAAAGCTGTAGCAGCCCTGTAAGGTAATACAGTTTTATAAAAAAAAGGCTTTTAACCTAGATGCAAAAAAACTGCATCTAGGAAATGCTGAATTTAGCTATAATGTACATGAGAATAATTTAAATTTATAATATTTTTAAAGATTCTGTGTGGGCTTATCCATATAGAATATCCTAAAAAAGCTATATATTAGTGCTTTATTTCAAATACATAACAGAAACAGGGAAGTTGCCTTGCAGATCAGGACAGCTGCTAATAAAGACAGTAGTACAGAGAAGAAAGCTATCTATCTCAAAAAAGTCCTCACATCATAGATAGCTAAAACGAACAATATTAAGATGCCTGCAAGGACAACACCGTTATCGTTGGCTTTTAAATCAGCATTTGCTGGACTTTCTCGGCATCATCCAGGTTCTGGTAGTTTTGCAAGTGACCTGTATTGGCTGTTACAGTCATGTGGTCTTTTTTCTTTCCTATTCACTACTAAATAACACCACTGCACCTGCCTTATTAGATGAATAATGAGAGACATCCTTCTTACTAGCAACTCTGAAAAAAGTTATCACATGTAAATAAAAAGAAACAGCACTCAGATTCACAAACTGTGATCCCAGAACATTTATTTCATGATCACTACATTTCATGCCATTAAATGCATTATTTTCCGTACTAGTTTTCATACAAAATAATGAAACAAAATTCCTAAATTACACAGTAGCTTCATAGTCTTGTGTTCGAGTATTTTCTCCATTTGCCTTGATGCTGATTTGAGGGTTTACAGACAAAAGTAACAGTTCCATAATTTACATTATAGCAATTTTCTTTATCACCTCTCTTTCAAAGGGAAAAATCTTTTAATCCTAGTAATGGAGCCATACTTGGGAACAGGATGCTTTTTGCTAACAAGCACAGATTCAAGAGCAATATAAAAATTTTTGAAGGTCAGAGGGGAATATAAAGGTAGTCTAGTCTGATGCTCTACAGTAATGTTTACATTGCAATCCTATTATCAAACTTCATTATTTGCTGTTACTGCAATTTTGCTGTTGCATCTCCCACTTAGTTACCTATGTTCATTAGGCATAGGTTGGATTACATCATGCTAGATCTGAACCAACACATCCTTCAGAATCTAGAGAATAACTAAGTAATTTCTGATCAGCTAATTCAGGACCAAAACGAACACTGAGATGGTATTGCAAACCTGAGAGTGTGACAAAGAAAATCCTTCCCGAAAGAAGAATAAGCATCACATCAGCCTATATAAGCTTGTTTACGTAGAACTTAACAGCCAAAAGAACATAATCAGATCCAAGAAGCAAAGAACATATTAGACAAATTAAAAGAGAATAAATAAAGGTCTAGTAGAGAGCTTCATGGTCACGTTAGCGCATCAGAGCAAATTAATTCCTAATTTGTCACAGTTAAGTGCCCTGCTAGAAGTGCTGCTAAGGACAGACAGAATGGTACTGGGGTGACAAGAACC
>OU015527.1:54420720-54465720 GCA_907165065.1 Caprimulgus europaeus | reverse complement strand
ACTGCATATTCTTGCTAGAGGTTAACATCTACTTTGATAAGGTCACTTGATTTTCACTTAAAAAAAAAAGTCTTACTCATTCTGACCTAAGTCACCTGAGCAGGCAAGGCAGCAAATAAACCATTCCAAAGGCTCCCAATACTTCCATCACTATCACCATTTTCAGTAAAAAAATAATAAAAGATTCTACAGAATTTTTCCATTTTCAAAAGTCTATATACACCAGCAAGGGAAATGTCTCACTTGGGTCCATTCTATTTGTAACTTTGTGTTAAAACAGGCACTGGATTTCTCAAATTCCTGAAGACTGCTGTAGGTATTTATCTGGATTCCATGTTTGTGATTATTTATTAATTAAACAGAACTAGGTCTATTAATGTAAATCCTCAGAGCTGCTCTGAGCCAGTTTAAGTGTTCTATGGTTTCCATGTGCTCATAGTTTATACTGGTGTCAATTCTTCAGAAATTGTATTTGCCAGGCAAGCACATCTCCTGTGCACTCCAAGGAGTTGGGCCAGTGTTTCCTATGGCTCTCCCTACTCCCTGACATACAGAGTTAACAGCTGCCAGAGTTCATGGACATCCACAGGAATATGTGACATTACAGTGTTGAGCACATTCTTGTGCCAAAAATATTGTATGAAAATATTATTTGGAAGGCTTAAAGATATTCTTATGATCAAACCAAGATGTCACAGGGCTTCATTTTCACTGTAAAGGTAGTCAAGCATTGGAACAGGCTGCCCAGGGAGGTGGGTAGATGAGATGCTTAGGGGCATGCTTTAGAGGTGGAATTTAGTGTTGGGTTTGTGACTGGACTCAATGATCCTAAAGGTCTTTTTCCAACCACTATGATTCTATGTAGTGTATAATTTCATTACTGTATGGGGTAAAAGTCTTCCTCCAAATTATATCTGCAAACCACTGCTCATAGTTTTAGAACATAAAATATACCTGTCAAGTTGATCTGTTCTGAAAGCAATAAGTACTTTCTTACACCACCTAAAAGATGTGTAAAAGTCTATGAGAAGCAAATAGGGTAACCTTCTCAAGTCCAGTTTAGTTCAAGTCTAGAAAAGTTCCAAACATTCAAAATCAACATGGATCTGTTATTTTATTCTCCACAGGCATTCAGTATGCCCTTGGGCCATAAAAATTTTCCTTCACACTGCAATCTTTATCCTCAAGTTTCAAAATAAGGCCTCAAATTTTAAGATAGTAATTATTTTTTTTAAATTAACAAAATTGCTACATACAGTAAGTTATTTAAAAGTTAAAGAGACAGCCACAATCTAAAATAATGGTATAATATATTTTGCAGGTGGGTCAGATGTTAAAAAAATGCAAAATCTGTAATGAAATTTAAATTTGTAATATGTTTTGTTACAGTTTCCACATCCCATTCTGCTTTCTAGCAAGTGTTAACAGTTCTGTGGACTATCAGGAAGTATCTGAGGGTTGTTCATTCAAGGCACCTAGTACAAAATTAAGGTACCAACTAGTGACTGAAACTTTCCTTTTGTTTCCTCTCTTTTAAAATCATGTCTGGCGCACAAGTCTGATGAGGAGCAGCTGAGGGAAGGAGGGTTGTTTAGTCTGGAGAAAGGAGGCTGAGGAGAACCCTTATCATTCTCTACAGCTACCCGAAAGGAGGTGGTGTAGCAAGGTGCGTGTTGGTCTCTTCGCCCAATTAGCAAGCAATAGGAGAAGAGGAAATGGCCTCAAGTTGTTCCAGGGGAGGTTTAGATTGGATATTATAGGAAAATTTATTCACCCAAAGGGTTGTCAAGCATTGGAACAGGCTGCCCAGGGAAGTGATGGAGTCGCCATCCCTGGAGGTATTTAATAGATGTGCAGACGTAGTAGCACTTAGGGACCTGGTTTAGAGATGGACTTGGCAGCGTTAGGTTTAGGGTTGATCTTAAAGGTCTTTCCAACCAAAATGATTCTATGAAAATAAATCTACTGATGAAAAATTCTTCTCCTCTCCTTGGACACCCGAAGTTAAATAAGTAAAAACTGTCAAACAACTGTATACAACTAATACTAGCTTATTCTTGTATTTCAAGTCTCCATTTATAATAGATCATTTCAGCCTTCAAATCACCACATAAAAGTTCAAAAGAAGTGAAGACTCCCACGTACCTGGTTTAAATCTAATGACAACAAGCTTTTCCTTAGTTATTTTTCATAGACCCTGAAGCAGAAGTCTACACCCCTAGAAATGGGGGGAAAAAATACCAAAACAAAATAATAATATTTTACTAGCTCATACCAGTCTTTCAAAATGAGAAAGTAGAAACATAAGATCCAATTATTCTAGACCTTGCACCCAGTGCTAGCCAATAGTTAATAGGGAAAGAGTATAAGGAAACAAATCAAGTCTAAAGTGACATTTCCTGTGGTATACCTGCCTCTAGAAATCACATTAAGGACCTTTTAATGCTGAAGAACAAAACTAAACCATCAGTGTTTAATAGACAATAGGTCAGCTCCTAGCTGTGGCTGCTGCCCTTTTGAAATCTTTTACATATTTGACTTTCACATCACTTAACAATCAATTTCACAATTTGCATGTTCTGTGTAAAAAACACAGTTACCTTAAAGCTGCAGACTAAAGCCAGAAGAACTCAAAGGGCTTGAAAGAATCTTAAGGCAGAAGAAGAAAAAAAAGTAGTTATTTAACTACCTCTTCGATACCATTATGATTTACTTTCTCATCTATCTTCTACTCACTTTCTCTCCCCCACTTCAGCTCCCCAAGCTGAAGAGCAAAGCAACACGAGATGGTTCAAGATAGTTAAAAAGCTGACCATTGCTGAACAGGCGCCTTCTCCCCCCTCACCCCAGCATACACCTCTGCAAGCACTAATGCTCAAACGATCTCTCCACGAGCCAGTTCAGTTCACTAAAACAGCAGGAAACTAACACAGTAAGAAGAAAACAAGCAGACAGTTTTTCTCCTGGGTTAAGCAAATTGAGCAAGCTCAGCAAAAGGTTTGACTAGCATCAGAGACCAGAGAACCAGAGACTGGGAGAGGGAAATGAGACCTCTGAATTCAGGATGACATTGATTTCTCAAGGGACTTCACTCCTAGGCTTTTTAGGGTGCAGAGCTGCAAGTGGTTTAGACTGTTCTAACTTCTGGCTGCTGCTGAAAGCCCCAAATCCCCCTCCTTTCTCACTCCCCAAGGGTACGTATGCTCCTACCCGGGTCCTTAAACATCAACACCAGTGTCATCTCCTGTAATTGCATCATGAGCAGTAGCAAGCAGATCTACCTCTCTGATCATAAGAAGGGCACACAGTTTATCTGAAGGTTGACAGATGAAAAAAGTATTCACAACATGAGTTTTCCAAATGCATAATGAAATGGAGATCCTGTGTACTAAGTAGACAAAATTCCACCTTTCTGAGCCACAGTCACAGGCAAGAACCACTAGTATACGCCTAGAATAAAAATGGTAAAATGGTACAAGGACAGAGCAAGCACACATGACTACTCTTTATGTGTTCCTCCTGACCTCCCGCAATTGCCAACAAACGGTTCTACATGCGCTGGAATGACACCTACATGTTTAAGTCACCAAATAACAACTGCTCTCCAGCATCAGAAAAATCAACACAAGGAACACTTCCCTGGCTGGACTGAGCAAGCTCAGTGGAGCTCTGAAGAAGACGAGAGGGAATTTCTCAATTTTGCTATTGAACAGCCTCACTATTGAAAGGGCCTGCATCTCTTCAGAACTAATGTTACCGTTAACCATGGTGTATGCTAATATGCCATGGATTCAGCCTAAGCACACAGAAAACCCAAAGCTGACAGCATGTATTGACTAGATAATGAAATATCTATGCTGGCTTAGTTCAAACCTAAAAATCCATAACAGTGTAACTGTTGTAGGGTACAGGGTTTTTTGTTGTAGTACAAAAAGTTCCATGTATTAACACTATGCACAATTATAACACCAGTAATTCCAACAATTGCAGTAACATTGGCACTGTGCTAATGACTACCTTCAGAGCTTAAAACATCAATCTGCAAATTACTTACGCACATTCTTGGGTTCACTAAGGCTACATAAGCAAAGCACACATGCATTACAGACTGGGCCCTAAAAGGAAAAGTCTCCCTCCTTCCTTCACCTTCCAAGGAAGGAAGGTGAAGGAAGGAGGGAGAAATACAATACTTGACACAGTTATCACAAACTGCCATGTTTTCTTAACTAAGAATGACTGCTTTCTGATTTGGACAGGATCTCAAGTTTATGCGTTCATTTTCTTGATAGTGACAAAATCATCCTAAAAGATGAACTCTCTCTTTTAAGAGTCAAGAGATAACCATGTACAAGTGTATGCATAATTTTCATCCCTTCTTTCATCTACAGCTTACAGAACCGAGCTACCATGACATTTCAGGTTAACTTTGCAAGCTTGGCTTTTGTCAGGGATTACTACCGTGAAAATCAGTTTCAGGGTTTTGGTTTTTTTTTTAATCAGAAAATTATTTCAAGTTAAAAAATACTTGGTTTTAACATTTCTATAGCATCTCTGTTACTAGGGATTTCTCTGAATCTCCAGGGCTTCACATTCTGTCATTGCCTCTCAATACAGTTATTTCCCTGCTCTTGCAATACATTCCTACAGATTTTTTTAAATCCTTGCCATAGCAACAACTGAAGTTCCCCTTTTTGCCCTGCTGAGAAAGTCTGTCTTGCTAAGGCATCCCTGAAAGCCAGCAGCCAGCAGGAGCACGGAATGAAGCAGAGGAATGGAAGAATCAAATAGATGCAAGCAGAATGAAAGCTCTTAAGTTATGGACTACTGAAAAAGCAGAAGATGCTGGCTGGGGATCAAGATTTTGCTGAGGTACTGCAAGAAGCAACTTGGATGGTTGGATGCAAAGAAGAGAAGGGCTATTCCATCAAGAGAGCTGAAAGGGCATTTCTGATGGGCTCAAGATAGAGTTGGAGAGAAGTGAAAAGTTCATCAGCCCATCCTGAAGTGGCTCTGGAGTGGCAAAAGATTCCAGGAGAGAATGGCATAGAATGGAATGGAACAGAAGCTGAAAGTTGTAAAAGCTAAGGAGCCCGAGAACTTCATTTCTAGAGAAGGAATAACAAGAAACAGGGCCTCTGTTATGGCAACAACTGAGGTTACCACAGATCTCCACTTCATTTTCACTTCTATAACCTAGTTATTATCTTCAGTCAATACCTTTGTTGTGGAGAAAAATCATAAAATGCACTTCCTCCCCTCCCACCCCAACTAAGGATAACCAGTTATGTTACAGTAACGAGCAAAATTAAATAGAACTACAGTCCTGTGTGTAGGCAATTCACAAGGCATCAGGAAAGAGAATACAGTATAAAGAAAATAGGATGGACCTTTTGATCCTGAATGAGATTTCCACCTCTGTGATACATATAATTTAATACTACTTAAATTGAAAGTCAAGACAGGATGGATAATTGTTGTTGGTGCAATTATAACTCATTCTCTGTATACAAAGCACTACTATAAATTTAATAATTTTTTTAGTTTTCCCATAGATCCACATTCTAATTCAGCACAAAATTATTATTTGTAACTGTTTTATCCACATAGGTGAACACGTGGCTCCATGACACGAGTAAGAATGCCATGAAAAAACTATGTACAACCAAAAAACAAGACAATGGTACTACACATATGCATAATGGCACCAAACTATGGTTGGCAAGCAACTTTACTGTATTTCCAAACTTTGAAAAGACTGCTTAAAGAATTTAAGGCTGCAAAGCCACAGTTTTGCATATTGAGTTTGCATTGAGTTCTTGCTCAAATAAAAAAAAAAAAAATTCTTCCCTCCTTAATACTGCATCACTACCAACACCTATGATGATAAACCTGGTGTGCAACATAGTAATCTATTGATGTAATAATTTTAATTGGCAAAACTATGGTCAGCATGGAGAGGCCCAAAACAATTTTCCCTCAGGGAGCAGAAGATAATTGTAAATACAAAAAACCCAGGATGCCAGAATCATGTGTTTCACTAAAGGCTTTGAGGTTTGGTGGGGGGTTTTTTGGTGTGTGGTTTTTTTTTGTTTGTTTGTTTTTTCCAAAAGAGGTAATGGGATGGAGGAAGGAATGCAAAGGAGGCAATCTTCTAAATATATGATCATTACTAATTTAAATTTGTGAGATCCTTCTAAGAAGAGATCAGTGTTTAGGTCTGCTCAAAAGGTAATACAAGTTAAATAAAAAACATTTAAAAAACCAAATCAAATCAAAACAACAACACACCATGCAGTTTTTACAGCAACCACTCGTCTCTTCTCACAGCTTTTAAAGATACGTGTGGGTACTGTCTGGTATTCCTGAAGTTTAAAAGAAGGCATGCACTGAGAAACACAGGGAAATAGGAACCCCTTCAAACAAGTACGTTTTTTTCTAGAGACTAAGGTCAACTTGCAGTTACCCTTCAACTAATTATCTGGCTTGGTGACTACGTACGCCACAGATGTTAACTCAGCACTATGTAAATGCAGGTGCACTCTTGTCTAAACCAGTTCACATAAAGCAGTTTTTTTAGGTTGGACAGGGCCTAATTAAGGCTAAAAGACCAAAGTGGCCTTCAAATGCAGGGCCAGCTGGGGACTTTCTGTATCTGATCCTGATGCCAGGAGCTCTACAGAAGTTACTTAAGATGCATCTAAGTAGCTCTGGACCACAACAACCACATTTGGCTTGCACTGAACACAAGTTTAAGACTCCAGGACAGAGCTGGTGACAACTCTTGATAACAGATGCACATTGCTCCAGCACTCTGAAAAGGGTTATTTAGATTGGATAGAGTCAGCTTGTATCTAACAGTGCCCATACTATATTTGTGCTCCTGAATCCCTGAGCTCTTGGATGTGCAGTATACACACATTAAATTGCTTTATCATGCTGACTCAGTATAGTTGAGCAGCTCTGCAGATCATTCCTCAATACCTGTATAAAATATCCCAGCCCTTCCCATTAATTGAGCTAACAAGCAGTGGTTGCATACAATCTGCTAATATAATGAGAATAAAGAAAGGAAACATGAGTTTCTTATCAAGATATTGATGCTCAGAATCAGAGCTAGTGCATACAGCTAATTGGAAAGAAGCAAGAAAGCAACTATAATTCATATGGTGGACAGAAGACTGAGAAAATTTGTGATTTACAACAGAAATAGCAAATTTCTTGAGTAATCAAGCAAATTAACTATCTTTGTGCTTGAATTAGCAATAGAGTCAACATACAGCAAGAGGAATACCTGCATTCTCTGCAATACTTCATACTTCACTTACACAAAATGTATCCTGAACTCATCAGTAGAATAATTCAATTGAAAATATTTTTTTTAAATTTATATTTCAAAATAGACACCAGCAATTTTGTGTAACCTGCAGAACTTTCTGTGCTGGGGGTGGGTGGGGAAGGAAATCACAGTGTAAATTGCTTGGCAATATGATGATATTTTGTAAAGAGAAGAAACAGTATCCACACCAGCGTGACAGGCAAAAGAACAATCTTCGGAAGACTCCATAGTTTTCGAAAGGTGGTTTTAAAAAAGAGCTGCTTCACAAAAATCAATACACTTTCCCCATAGGTTCGTGATGTAAAATTCTATAATCAAGGCTTGTAGATTTGTAATTATGGTATGTCAGCCACATTTAAACAAGAGTGTTAAAAGATTGTTAAAGTTAAACTAACACAATTGCAATGTGAATTGTCTTAGTCTCATTCTAATCTACCGGTGTCACTTCCACTTAATCAGATGGAAACTGGGAAAATGTCAGTGCTATTTTCACATGACCCAACTTACTTTGTTTGCAGCAGTTTTAAAAATCATTGGAAATCTAAAAAGATAATAAGATATTTTTTAAAGGTTGAGGTTTTTTTCCTAATCAATTCCCTCACTATCCAGCAGGTTGTCTGAGTTTGGACTTACTGAAAGTACTGACTGTTTTGAAATGATTAAACCAGAAGTATTGCTTGTTAGGATATAAGCCACAAATACAGCAAACATTGTTATTCATGGTCATCAAATCTACTTTTTGAATTACAAGCTAGTTAAATAATGCAATCATCAAAAGCCTGGCTATCAGATTTGTCAAAAAAAAGCAAAAGGTTCTCCCTATTCCTTGTTTAAATTTCTTTTACTGGTACATAACAATGTGAGAAACATGAAGGCAAGTAAAGTACCTACAATATAGTACCTTGAAAAAGTACTCAAAGAATTTATGATATACAGCTAAATAATATCCCAAAGCACAACAGCTGCTTTGTTCTTAGTTTGAAAAAAGTTAAGTGATGAGTTAGGTAACTAACGAAAGAATGTGCTACAGCAGATGAATAAAAGAAGACAAATGAAATGTCAAAAAAGTTCAATATATCCTACTGGTTCACACCCCTTAACTTTTTTGATATACTCATAGCGTTATCATTGAACGTGCTTGAAAATCAGTATTACAGGACAAATTCATTCTAATTTTCTAAACTGCAAATGCAGAAAAAAATAAATAAAAATAACTGAAGTGCTAAGTCAGTCACCTTGTAGCATGTTTAAGACACAAGTCTTCTCACACACCAGGAATAAATACCTATACAGTTGTTATGGTCCAAAATAAGAGGACAGTGTCAATGTCTGTGAGTTGACTCGAGTCACATGCACTCCCACTGTAGTAGAGAGTACATAACTCAGCTTCTAGCTGGAGAAGGAAGGGTGGAGTGGGACAGAGCCATACCTCCTCTTGTATCTGCATGCAACTGTCACAGGCTGCTACCTTATCATCTCCCCCACAGAGAGTGTAAGATAACATTCCTTTCCTCCCTTCCCCCTCTTTTTTTTTTAAAGTTACTTTCATTTACAGTATGCCAGCTGCTGCAGAGTAACTGTAGACGTGCATATTGTTACCACACAGCAAACACAAGCTACATTTACTTGCTTATTCACACAGCCATTCTTCAAAAGCAAATCTGAATCCTGTGGACATTTGTATCATTTCCCCAAATGTTTTCATCCCTTTCTTTGTACTAGACCTGAAAAGTGTGCAGTTGTGAATCACAGAGTCATAGAATGTTGTCAGCTAGAACGGACCCACAAGGATCATTGAGTCCAACTCTTGCCCCAGCATAGGGCAATCCTAAAATTCAGACCATGTGTCTGAGAGCCTTGTCCAAATGCTTCTTGAATGTTGTCAGGCTTGGTGCCATGACTGCCCCCCTGGGGAGCCTGTTCCAGTGCTCCACCACCTTCTGGGTGAAGAACCTTTTCCTAATGTCCAACCCAAACCTGCCCTGGCACATCTTTCTGAGATTTCCCCTGGTCCTACCATTGGTCGCCAGACAGAAGAGATCAGCGCCTGCCCCTCCTCTTCCCCTTGGGAGGAAGTTCTAGACTGTGATGAGATCTCCTCTCAGTTTCCTTTTTTCCAGGCTGAATAATCCAAGCAACCTCAGCCTCTCCTCATATGGCTTCCCCTCTAAACCCTTCACCAGTTTAGGGGCCTGCTCTGGACGCTCTCCAGTAGCTGTAGATCCTTTTTATACTGTGGCTCCCAAAACTGCCCCCAGTACTCGAGGTGAGGCTGCACCAGAGCAGAGTGGGACGATCACCTCCCTTGACCAGCTCACAATTCAGGGCTTGATACACCCCAGGACATGGTTGTCCCTCCTGGCTGCCAGGACACACTGTTGGCTCATGTTCAACTTGCCATTGACCAGAACCCCCAGGTCCCTCTCCACAGGGCAGCTCTCCAGCCTCATTCCCCAGTCTGTGTGTGTGTCCAGGGTTGCCGTGTCCCAGGTGCAAAATCCAGCACTTGCCCTGGTTAAAATTCATCCAGCTGGTGATTGCCCAGCTCTCTAATTGATCTAGATCTCTCTGCAGGGCCTCTCTGCCCTCAAGAGTGTCCACAGCTCCTCCCAATTTGGTGTCATCAGCAAATATAGTTAGTAGTCCTTCAAGCCCTGTGTCCAGGTCATTGATGAAGACATTACAGAGCCCAGGATGGATCCCTGTGGGACCCCAGTAGTTACACTGGTCACCAGCCCCATGTAACCCCATTGACGAGAACCCTTTGAGCCCAACCCACCAGCCAGGGTCTCGCCCATCGCATTATGTGTCTGTTCAGCTGTATGCTGGACATTTTGTCCAGGAGGATACTGTGAGAGACAGTATTGAAGGCTTTACTGAAGTCTAAAAGATTACATGGACTGGCTTCCCTTGGCCAGCTAGGTGGGTAACCTTGTCATGGAAAGAGGTGAGGGTTGTAAAGCGGGACTTTCCTCTCATGAACCCATGCTGACTGGAACCAATGACTGTGTTGTCTTCCAGGTGTTTTTCAGTAACTCCCAGAATGATCTTCTCCATAATTCTGTCTGGCACAGAAGTGAGACTTACAGGCCTGTAGTTGCTGGGGTCTTCCCTCTTGCCCTTCTTGAAGATTGGGACAACATTTACCAGCTGGTACAGGCAGGCCTCATCCTTCAAAATAACTTTTTGTTTTTGCAGTCCTGTTTATTTTTTCAGCAGATCAGCTCCTTGAAATACAGATGGGTGGCCACCTAACTCTTTGTGCAGGGCACAAAGGAGGAGGCTGTAACACAGTCCCCCAGATTTAGATTAGCTTAAGCCATCATGGACCAGCACCAAGTCTTCCCCTGTCACAAGTGGCAATTGTTTCAGCTCAGAGGAATGTCTACCTCTACAGTACCCCTGAACCATACTGTAACTTATTAAGCATTGTTTTTAAGAGGCCACAGGATATCAGGCTCACAAAAATATTTCTCAGAGTAAGTCAGACTTTGCCTGGGCTTCTCTTGGCCAGCCTAGCTTTTTTTTTACTTGTTTAACTGTAACTGCTGTTATGACTATGTGACAATTACCTGCTTTGTTTTAATTTTTGCTCAGCTTTGTACAATTGTGTGGTATTACACTATTGTATTGATTTTTGTTACTAACAAAAATGAGCTATCTCTGACTTAGAATTTAAAAAGCAGCATAAAAGATCAAATCTGATGAGAGCAGGAGCATGGTATGATAGGACAGCCCTTGAAAACAGGCACAGGAAGATGCCAGAATGCCCCGGTGCTCTATACAACTTGCCAGTAGCCAAGTATTGGTCAAAGGAATGCAACTCGGAAATGGCTAAAACCAATTTTAGGTTAACAAACTATTCAACACATGTAAAACACACCATTTGCTGTAAATTAAGACAAAGTGTGGACTGAAAAACAATTAAGAAATATGTGTATTTTTTTATATGCATTTCTAAATGCAGACACTGAGAAGTACAAAACATACAATCAACATACTCCTCTCAACAAATGATTTGGGATGCTGATTACTTGCTTGAATTTGTCCCCTCCCCACCACCAAATTAATCCAGTGGCGTTAAAACCCAGAGAGGGCTATTAGAAACAAAGTAGAAACATTAGAAACTTTGTGTTTCTTAATTTTGACTGTATATAATGTGAACTGTGTTAGTATCATGTAACTGAAATAATATCCAGTGGAAATTTAAACAACCTACTTTGTAACCTGGATGCAACAAGCCTGGAACAAAATCAAAAGCACCATCCATGGATTTCCATAAATCAAGTGAACAAACAGGAGAGCCACACTAAGTAGCAGAGAAATCGCTCAGACAGGACAACAAGCACTACTAAATTTTAATCTCTTGTTCTCAGCTCTCTCAAACTGCAGAAGCAGTGAAATGGAGAAAAAGAACATGCAAGTGTATTGGGTTTGCATGGCAAGGTTTTGGAAGCAGGGGGGGAAGGGGGTGGCTTCTGTAAGAAGCTGCCAGAAGCTTCCCCCATGTCCAACACAGCCAATGCCAGACAGCTCCAAGATGGACTCACTGCTGGGGCAAGGCCAAGGCCGAGCCCATCAGTGATACATCTGTAATAACATAATTTAAAAAAAAAAAAAAGGGAAAGAAAAAAAAAAAAGCTGCACACTTTGCAGCAAGAGAGAGGAATGAGAAGATGTGAGAGAAGCTGCTCTGCAGACACCAAGGTCAGTGAAGAAGGAGGGGGAGGAGGTGCTCCAGGCACCAGAGCAGAGATTCCCCTGCAGCCTGTGGTGAAGAACAGGGTGAGGCAGGCTGTCCCCCTGCAGCCCCTGGAGGTCCATGGTGGAGCAGATGACCACCTGTAGCCCGTGGAGTACCCCAAACCAGGGCAGGTGGGTGCCTGAAGGAGGCTGTGACCCTGTGAGAAGCCCACGCTGGAGCAGGTTCCTGTCAGCAGGTTCCTCTCCATGGGCCCATGGAGAGAGGAGCCCACGGTGGAGCAGGTTTGCTGGAAGGACTTGTGATCCCGTGGGGGACCCGCGCTGGAGCAGTCCCTTCCTGAAGGACTGCACCCCATGGAATGGACCCATGCTAAAGCAGTTTGTGAAGAACTGTCAGTCATGGGAAGGACTCACGCTGGAGAAGTTGGTGGAGGACTGTCTCCCGTGAGAGGGACCCCACACTGGTGCAGGGGAAGGAGTGGCAGAGACAATGTGTGATGAGCTGACCCCAACCCCCACTCCCTGTCCCCCTGTGCTGCTGGGGGGGAGAAGGTGGAAATCAGGAGAGAAATTAAGCCTGGGAAGCAGGGAAGGATGAGGGAGGTTTTTAAGATTTGGTTTTATTTCTCATTATCCTCTCGTCTGATTGGTAATAAATTAAAATTCGTTTTTTTTCCCCCCAAGTCAAGTCTGTTTTGCCTGTGCCAGTAACTGGCGAGTGATCTCTCTCTGTCCTTATCTCCACCGATAAGCCTTTGTTATATTTTTCTCCCCCTGCCCAGCTGAGGAGGGGGGAGTGATAAAGTGGGCTTTGGTGGGCATCTGTGACCCAGCCACCGTCAACCTACCACAGCACGCTCATCTTGGAGCAAGAAGCAATACAGTAGACAGCGGCATGCAGACACTTAGCTAGCTCCACATGCAGTTATCTCCATAACCATGTTGGGCATCATTAGGCCACTTCCAGGTCCAAGGGGACATAGCCACATGGCACAGCATTCCCCAGGTGAACACAGAGGCCTGCACCAGCTCTGCTGGTGTCTCCAAACAGTTGTTAATTGCCTAGTAAAGGCTTCCTCCTCAGTGCTTCCTCCTCAGTGTTTCCCATTCTACAAACAGGCGGAAAAACCTTGTTCAGGTAACTTTTGTGATGATTTATCATTAGGCAGTGGTCACCTGAAATGCTATTCAGTATTACCACATGGTTCTCTCAGTAAAACTATCAAACAACAGCAATAAGCCACTAGCGAAACTTCTACAAATTACAAATTCTACAAAAGTAAAATTGTGTCTTATTAGATACAACAGCGTTCTCAAAAGTCTCTAGACAAATAAATTATACTTTCAGCTAGTGAAAATAATACACAGACTGAGAAAATGCTAACCTAGGTAACTCTAGTTCACCTAGACCTCAGAATACTTTGTCTATAAAAACTGCCACAAAGTACCATCCACTTAAAAATGCACAGAGGACATTTACAATGTTCCTGTTCAGCAAAGCCAGTAACCATAACGCAGGTCATGAAAGGGACCCAAAGCAAAAGGCAGTCACCGAGCCACTCAATAAGTCCACACTAAAGCTTTCTAGCTTAAAAATAACACACAAGTTCATGGTTTGCATACCTTGCATAGTGACAAGGAGCAGGACTTTACAATCATATAATCAATTTTTTGCTCATGGCAGTACTTGAGAACTGGAGCCTAGGAACTCAGAAGTGCCTTTATCTAGCACAAACACAGTGCTAAATTTGTATCCATGTTACTCTTCTAGTCTTCAAGTCCAACCTTTCAAAACTAACCAGGTATTAGAAAGCCTACCCATCTTACTATTAGTCCTTCACTAACTGAAATAGATAAGTCATAACACAAAGTTGATTGTACGAAACTGGACTATTTAACACTCTGATCTGTCACACATACTAATCCCCATCTCTGCCTGAGCCTGCGCAGTCTTTGTAGGGTGTAGCCTAAATAAACCCCGCTGTGACCAAATGTTTAATGCCAGAGCCTTGCATTTACAGTCAGAGTAAGAGGGATTCAGACAGATAAACTGCAACTTTTCTTAAAAATTAAAACTGTTAAAACTAGGCAAAATCGAGACTCGAGTGATTAATTTACCATCGGTTTGGCGATGTGAACTTTCTAATCAGAAATAACTCGTTCAATAGCCGTTTTGGTAAAACAGGTGAGACTACACGCCTCGGCAGGGTACCCGGCGAAACGGCCCTGTACGCCGACGGGGCAGCGCGACTCCCCTCGGCTCTCAAAATCGCTAACGAAACACAACAGAACCCCGCTCAATCGCCGTCTCGGGAAAGGAAGGCCGGGCCCCGGCGGGGGTGCGGAAGGAGCTGACAGCCATGGCAGAACCCGTCCCCTCGGCAGCCCCACCCAGCGCACAACGCCGCCGCTAACTCCCGGCCCCGCAGCAGGCACGGGCCGGCAACGCACGAAGCCCCGCTGGCAGCTCCTCCGCCCGGCCCGCAGCAGGGCCGCCCTCAGCTTCCCCCAGCGGCTCCAAACGGCTGAGGCGCTGGCCCCGCGGCGCCGACCCCCGTCTGACGGGCGCTCACCGCCTCACGACGCCGGTCTTGATCTTGATCTGCCTCAAGCGCGGGTCGGCCATGGCGGGGCTGGCTGGGGAGCGGCGGAGGGTTCCGAGGGGACGGCGCAGCGTCGGGACTGCGCGACACCACGCCGCGCATGCGCCAAGCCGGCAGCCTGGGCAGCATCACGGCGTGGGGGCGGGGCTCCGCTCCCCCTCCTCGGCCCGCCCCGCCGCGGGGGAGGCGGCCGGGATGCAGCGTGGCGGCGTCCCCATAGCGACCAGCGGGGCAGGGCAGGGGCAGGGCAGGGGCAGGGGCGGGCGCGGGCTGCGGCGCCGCTCCAGCCGCCGAGGGCCGTTCAGCGTGTGCTCCCCAGCACACACGCAGACGAGGTGCGGATCCACCCTCAGATACAGCAGCAGGAGTTATTCTGAGGCAGCGCGACTGGCACTGTGATGGTGTCAGCGGGAGGGGTGTGCCCGCTTTCCCTGCTCCCCACCGCGGGTAATGTGGTTAGCGTAACTAACGCCATTTTGTAAGGCAGGGGGGCATTCTCTGGAAGCAGGTGGGTCAGTACTTGTTCCCTTTCCCCTCACTATCTTGCCGTGAAGGCCCCGTGCACCAAGGAGACAAACCAAACCAAACCAAACCAAACAGATTTCTGCTTCCGCTCCCCAGCGGCCTCAAGGTTCCTGGGCACCAGGCCGATCTCTCCCTCCCTTGCCAGCCTTGAAGGTCCCAGGCACCCGGCCTCCCAGTGTCGTTGATGTTCCCCCCACAGAACAGGGACACGGAACAGCAGCCAGAACGCTGTCTGTACAACCAAGCAGTTACAAGTCCTGAGGGGGAACTGGGACCAGAACCGCTGCTGGGCAGTGAAACCAGGACCTCCCAGTGGCCAGGGACACCTCCATCATCAGCTGCTTCCTCCAAGGACTGAGGGAGTGACCTGTATTCTTTTATATGATTTTTGAGTCTAGATTATGAATGTTACATTGATGCAGCAAACCCTGTACTAAGATTTTGCCTGATCTGCACAGGGTCCAGGTGATTAGAAATCATGTTGTGTTATAAGATTCTGTGTTATATTACTTACAGATTGTACTACCTGATTCTGCTTGTAGAAATCCTGTGCCATTTTAATAATAAATCTCATGCTACACTAATCATAAAATCCCGTTAAGAAAATAAAGCTTTAATTGTAACTAGAACTTATTGCCATCATCATTCAACCAAGGATCTCTAAAAGAACCTGTTTGTCCCCTTAGTGTCAGTTAACTGGTAGGAACAAATTAGAGGTGACATTAGCACTGGCAGCTCGGTCCTAGAATTATAACTGACTGATGGTTTAAGGGCTGCTTTCCTGCATTATTATACTTAGTTGAGACTAACCGTTTCAGGGGTCAAATTCTTGGAAAAAATCCCTTTGGCTCTATATTTGAAAGAACTTCTCCTGAATTAGCATTTAAATCAATAAGCAAAAAAATAGCTTCAATTAATAAATTAAAAAGGTAAATATAGTTTCAATGGAGTACAGTTCAGGGAGGTCTGGGGAGGCCTTTCTTTTTCCCCATGTCCTTTTGTCCTGTGTTGGTTGTTTGCTCTGACTCTCGACACTGTCACTGATCTCTTGAGAAAAGCTGACTGCGAGGGAGGGTGTCATGGTGCTTTTGGTGACGTAGCAGTTACAGGTTATTAGCCAGCAACCATGGGAGTGCAGGTGGCACCCTCGGGCCCCATTCAGATAAAGCATAGGGAAGGCCAAGATCACTCAAACCATAGAGTCATGTCTTATCCACACAGGAGGACAAATGTGACCCCTGTTGCAGATCTTCCCCTCCCTGAGGACCTGTGAGCCAGGCTAGCCCAAAACACAGCCTTGTCTTGGCAGGTTGTCTCTGCAGGGAGACACAGGTCTCAAAATCAACAGCCTTCATAACCCTGTGAATGTCTATAACCTGGATACAAGTTCATGGGTGTATTATGTGTTTGATAAGCAAACCTACCATCACCTGTGCAGGAGCAGGAGGAAGGAGAGCAGCACTCTGGCAAGCACGAGGGAAAATGCAGCCCCTTACTTCAACAGAAACTCAAATCTTACTAATCTGGCTTTAGAAAGCTGTATCAAGGCACGCTGGGGCTGAAGCTGTTCTCTAAACAATTCCAAGGCAGCACAATTATGCTACATACACTTTGAAAATGCAAACCGCTGCAAGGAAAGCTGCATTACCACTGTGCACCTATACATCAATTATTTTTTCAAAAATAGTCTTTGATGTCATTTCTGTATTTGATATAGTTATTCCATAAGTGAGAAGGCCAACAACAAATAACAGTATGAAAATATAAATTGCCTAGAAGCAGCAATATTAAGAAAAGTAACTCATGTTACCAAGCGCTATAAATGCTTTTTTTTCTAGCCCTAAAGCATTAACTCACATCACTGACAGTGTTTAGGCTCACTTACTGAATTTTAGAAGTCAAATGCAATTGTTTTCTTACAATTAATTCAGATAACTAAACAGATGATAATATACCAAATCTGAGTTAATATTTAAGCATGTATGATGATAACGTGAAAAAAGGCTTAAGGATGGGTGCTAACGGGTATTGTAAAATGTGTCTGAAAGCATGGTCTACTTTATTATTAAAACATGTTTGTGTTAGTACCTGAAAATTATAAATTAAAACTTTTAAAAATAGTAATTTTATTTCTAAGATTCTGGATAGCTAGATATCCAGGAAAGTATGTATAATGATTTCCAGGATAGGCATTCAATTTTTAATTAAAGAGGTTTTTTATTTTTTCCGGAACTCTTCTGAAACAGTTTCTAGCCCAGTCAGTCAGAGTTTCCATGTGGATTAGTGACTTTACACCAGACATGAACACACTCTGTTATGAAGATTATGAATTCTATTGTACCTTTTGGGTGGTAGAGAAACTGTTCATTCTTCAGTGAATTTTGGCAGCGTTCTGCTTTTGTTGCATCTGGTTGAAGGTTTTTCCTAAGTTCCATTAGCCCTACGTCATGTGCACACTGTTGCGTAGAGACAGGTGCCTAAAGGTAACTTGCTGATGCTCTAGCTGCGCTGACATGTGGAGGAAGCCATTCTGTATGTGGGACCCCTGCATGTATCTTTACATAGTCTCCCGTATTGCTTCTTCCCAGCATCTTGCACATAAAGCTGCAGCTGCTGTGAATATGACTTCCTCTCCTCTGACCAGTGGCATCTGGTCATCTCAGCTTTCATTTGGCTCCTTATAAGGAATATTTCCAAGGCAGTTTGTTACATGTTTTGCACAAATTTACTTGAGCAGGTGCAATTGTCACTATCAATGTACTATGCCTTCTGTATAAAAAATCCTGTTGACTTTTGTTTATTTCTTCTGGATAAGGGTACACATAGTGATTACTGCTCATTCATGTTTTGCTTAAGAACAAAGGACTGTAAGCAGCTAAATCAACCTGCTGGGCTCAGATCTCTGTACACAGAAACAACTATGTAATAGATACTTAATCTGAAATGTTCACAGTGCACCCAGTTTGCACGCAAGGGAGCACACAAAGCTGCAAAGCACTTCCTACAGCTTGTAACATTCTCTGTGAAGACCAGCTTAAGAAGTTAACACTGCACATACGCTTTGTCACAAGAAAAAGTAGACAGATTCAAAAGCACTGCAGTATACCACAAGTTCCTCTGAAACTAGTGATTCCCAGATAACATGTCTCTGAATTAAAGACTACCCTTAATAAAGAAACTTCTAAGCTCTGGAAATAGTATAGTCTCATTAATCCCGGATTCTCATCACATCCTTTCCTCCCTTTTAAATTTGTTTCCTTGGCTTTAGTAAGGGAGTTTCTGAAATAACAGGGCTGTCACAGTGGAGCTGCTTTGTGTTACACCACTAGTTAGGACTATAGAGCCAATATGTTTGTCAGCTGATAATGGTTCAAATTACAGGTATTACACCACTTTCACCTATGCTGCTGAGGTCAGAGTGTACCTTGCAGAAGGAGGTGCCATCACCTCTGAAGTCCACTAGACCCTAATGGCAGTTTCCATCATCTCATCCATTACCAGTTGGCTTAGCTTGAAAAACCCATGGCCATAACCATACCAAATGTACATTTTCTTCATCTGAGGACTGAGACCAACAAGTAAATGCTCAGTGAGTTTTTATACTATTTTGTTTATCCATCAAAACCATCTGTGCATATTGAATGTAATTTCATTTTTGTTTATGACAAAACAAAATGTGAACATTATTTAGTCTTCTAATTTTATCTTTTTTATAGGAAAAGCAGATTTCATTCAGCCTCCCTAAAGGGTTCCATGGAAATAAGATTAGATTTTAAATAGAAGTTAATAGTGTCTCCTTAATTTTTTTTAATATATTCAGTAGATAAAATTAACCTCTGTACAGCTAGCTAGCACAAAGCTAGGTACCATTTAAGTGCACAAGAATTGATTTCTCTGGTTCTGAGCATACAATATAGTATCAATATTTCTTGTAGTGTAGACCTCTTGATCCGCTTTCTTACCAGATGATCATCACTACTGAAAGTGATCTCTAGAAATATGCCCTCTAAAATTCTTAGAGAGTTGTTTAATGCTACAAATACAGGCAAATAGCAGAGGCCATGGGATGAGGTAAGGATAAAGTGGGTTGCTGCTGCAGAGCTTGTGAGATGTGTACTGTACATGGTGAATCAAGTGGAAGCTGTGTCTTGTTACAAGACAGGTTCAATTGCATTGGAAAGTTAGGTAAGGGAGGAAGGAGACACCAGGCAGAAGCTGAAAAGTGTCGGGAGGCAAAGTCCATTCCCGTTTCTGCCTTTGTGGCTTCTCCAAACACCACTGGGCCAGATTTTCATTTTATCTGTGAAATGGAAGTAGCCAACTGGGATGTGGTGGTATAAAATCAGGAGGAGACCTACTCATCTTCAATAAAGTTATACTGACAGTACAATTTACCCTGTGTAAAGAGGCAGCAGTGGTGATTCCTCAAATACTACACTACCGGGGAGCGCAGGTTACAAAACATCCTTTTTATACAGTTTTGAGGGTCAAACTGTGCCTATAATAAATGCTAAGCTACAATTAAAACTTTTTTAGCTAACTTCAGTCTTTTTTAAAAGCAGTTTTTCCCAGCTTAAACCAACCATTAGGTGAAGAGCTGCGTGTAGTGGGAGAAAAAGGGATTTATGTGCATGCATCAATAGGAGAATATATCCCTTTGCGAGTGATTTCCATGGATCCCCTACTTACAAATGAAGAGATATATGGTATAACAATTCATTGTTCTGACACATATTGCAATCATGATGTGCAGTTTTTAATGCATCGTGTTACATTAAGCTTAGCCTGTGGTCTAACACCATGTAACATAAATTTCTGTGAAGGGAGTAACATAACACGATACTGTCTTTTAAAAGACACACACGATTTTTTCAGATCACCTACTTTTTATCCATGAATGCCCAATCCAAAAATCAAGGTGGCAGACAAAAGTGGAGTGAATGAGTATCCACAAACCAGAGTATTTATCTTGTGTAGTTTTGCTCATTGCTACCTGTAGTCAATGACTCCAGTCAATTTTTATGTTGTAATGCATGAGCAAAGTTGATGGACATATTTTTTTGTCACCCTCAGTTAGATTTTATTCAGAGTCAATCAAGGGAGATCTGACAGCAGCTAGGACTGTAAAACACACTGAGAATCTTCACAAGTGTTTATTTCTCAATAGAGAAAGGGGCTTTGATTACGAACTTTTCACTAATCTTATTTTGGCTGCTCTCTTTTTGTCCTACCTTGGAGGCAGATTTTCTGGTTTAATTGATAGTTTATTTTAAAATAAAAGTATCAATGTAAGTGATTCTAATTGGAATACAATAAAATGAATTACTGGTTTGATAATAACTAGAGGTAATAAAATCTCCAGTGAAAGATAAAATTCAAATCTGAATCTTAAAGAACTCACAGAATAAAGCTGTGCGTGATCAATCTCTTTAGTAAAAAAGAAGTAGATTTTATATATTTATATATACTTACACATTTGATTATTTCTCTCCCCTTGAATCATTAGAAAGATTCATGATTTTTAAAGACTTTTTATATAAATGTCTTGAAACTGATCTTCAATACTTGCTTGATTAGTAACTTACTAACTTTATTTTTAATTGAATCCTTTCTGTGGTACAATACAAAGCAAAACTGTGAAACTCAAGGACATCAACTGACATCTGTGTGGGTTTGACAGATCACATGCTCAGTGCAAAGTTTAAATACCAGCAAAGGGGATTCCTCCTTTTTTGTCCACGTCTGAAAACTGCAATTCTTATCAGAGACTGACATTCAGGACAGTATTCTCCAATGAAAAAGCAATCTTTGCCAGTGCTTAGCAGACAGGAACATGTTGGTAGCACACAAAGGTGGACTGCAAAGTAGCTGTCACCAAATAGGCAGATCATGCTAATATCCCGTATGGTGCTGCATATGATGTTCTGAAAGCTTCTCATGAGTCAGTAAAAAAGGAAAATCATATCTTTAGACTGTAGCATCAAGATGAAGCAGTATTTGGAAAGCCCAAGAGAGATCAGAAACGTATACTTTTAATAGGACAGCAATCTTTATTGACAGAGGTAAACACACTGTCATGATGTAGCTTGACACTGTAAAGCAACTGGCATGAAATTAAGCTACGTTATGATTTAAGTTTAGCACTGTACACTATCAGTTGAGCACATTTAAAATAGTTTGGAAATTGCTGTGCTGTAATTGGGTAATTATCATAATATAAGAGTTTTTGGTGAGTTCTTGCAGAAGTCTGTTTACCAGGTCTAAGCTATTTGACATATTTATCAGTCATCTGAGAGGAAGTATAGAATAATTGCCAGTAAAGCCTGCTACTGGCGCAAATGTTGTTGACGTAGGTAATAAGGCCAGATTAGTTCTGTAAAGCAATTTGGATTGCTAGGTGAAATAAACTAATTCAAAATACATAATTTCAGTGCTGGAAAAGTCAGATTTACAGAGATAAAAACTGCAACCTGGAAACCAGCAACCCCAGAAAAGGACTGTTGGATTGCTGTGGCTAACCAACTGAACATGAGCACAGCTATAACATCACGGCTGTCAGAGAGCGAGTTATCATCCATTAATATACTGACATATCAGTATTATGTAGGAGTCTTAATATCTAGAAATACAAAAAGAGTGAGGCTCTGGCTGGAATCACATGCCCAGATCTACACTTTATAATGGGAAAAAAGCTTGTAAGGCTCAGAACAAACCTATCAGAGTGATACAGTACCTGGAAAACATACCCCACACAGCAAGGCACAAGAAGCTAAGGGTATTTAGTCAGTAAATAAAAGAAGGGATTTAGTCAGTCTTTAATCTATACACAGAAGGAATTTCTGATAGCAGCAGGTTCACAACCCAGCAGAAAGAACGAGCAGTAGGATACAACAGCAAGCTCAAACTAGACAAAATCAGGATCAAATTAAGGGGCCAAATTTTAAGTACTGAGCAACTGGCTACTGGGAAAACTACCAATGGGTGAGGGAGATGGAGATGTTTAAGATTACACGTTTTGCTGTAAAATATGCTTTAGCTTAAGCGCAGGTTAAGGCTCAGCCTAGAAATTAGCAAATGATATCTGTGCAGCGGTCTTAGTAGACCAGACAATCTTCGTAGTTCCCTCCATTCCTAAAAGTCTGTTTGTCAAAATGCATGCACCTGAGCTGAGAAGCCAGGCTCTTATACTGCAGACTCAGCTGCAGGATCCAAAATCCACTTTTTGAGAACAAATTTAGGACTGCTCCTAGACTATTAAGTGTTTTTTGTGGGGAATGGAGGTGAGGTAGAGGTCTGTTTACTTTTCTCTTACACAGAGGGCATCAAGGTACAGGAGATGGTAGAAATAATTACAACAAGATGGCACACAGTAGATATTATAGTAACACTGATTTTGCTAAAATTAGCCTGATTAAACCAGTTTAATGGGATTTTCATATTTCTAGTCTTCAGTGAGGAATGAAAATCTTCCTTTTTCAGAAATATAATTTATTATTTTTAATATATATAAAGCTTTCAAAGTACATACTGAAGCAATCATTCCTAATCCAGCAGAAAACATGAACATAACAGGGAACTAAGCCCTTGAAATATCATATGCACCTGAATTATACTTTGGTAGCAAGTCTTATCTTGTGTAAATTAGGTGTCTGGTCTGTGCCTATTAAGTTTCTTTTACACTGGAGAAAAAGACATCTCTAGAGTTCAGTTCTTGCTGTGTAAGTTTAGTATCTAAAACTGTTTGGATGATTCATCATCTAACAATGACTAAAGTATAGGTGAGATGAATCCACACTGAATACTTAAATTGAAAAAGTCACCCCCACAACCCAACTCTCTTTTAATCCTGGACATGAATGAATTTTGTAGGCACTACATTTCCAACACTGACCATGGGGAAAAGTCTTCAAGTCGTGCAGAGAAACACCTCAGCACTGACCATAGACATCATGTCACAGCTGTGACTAGTTTAGAAATCCCAGCAAGGCTTTCTGTCCCTTCATCAACTTTGGAGTGATTATTTGCTGTCATTTTTACTTCACAGCTTAACCAAACCTATCCTGGATTTAGAGTAACTTGGGTCAATGCACAGTTTCTCCTGCCACAAAATGATCTGCAGGGGGAGCACAGAAAATATTAGGCATGGAAAAAACCTCTTCTTCTCCTGTTAGTGCTGCTTCATGTTCACTGTAATAATTCCATATGATTAAAGCAGAGAGAGAAAGAAGAATGACAATGCAGCCAAGTGGTTAGGTTACCTCCCTGTGCGAAAATATTCGTATGCAAAGTGGTAAAACCTCAGAAGGTGTATTAGGGAGGGCTTCCATCTCAGAAAGTCCCCACTTACCTGATCATATGGACTCTGTCTTAGAAGACCTCCGTGGGCAGAAGGGGGAATTCAAGCAGGGTGAAAGCTCAAACCACTGACCTACTGGGTAAAGCAGTGGCACCAGTGCATTTAGGCTTTTAGAGAAAAGATATAGCTGTCTAAATTCATTAGAGAGTTCAGGCAGGGCATCCTGAGTGTAAGGAGGCACCTGGAGGTGCCATCACACACTGCCATCACAGAAGGTAGTGAAAGGCCAAATTTGAGATGGCAGGTATGATTTTCACTCTGGTACTTTCTGCAGTGCCCTGCTTAGATTCTAGTTGGAGAGATGTAATGTCCCAGTGAGTGTACTGGCAGCCCAGGCACCCACAGTGGATGATGGGAATTTCTGAAGGTGTTCAGAAGTTAAACCAAATACAGATGTTTACATTTAATTTTAAAATCTAGTAAAATTTGATGCATTAAAAATAAAACTGAAATCAAATGTAAACCACTGATAACCTCCATTAAAATTTAGATTTTCTCAGCATTATGTCAGTTTATTAGAAAGATTCTTCTACTAAGTAGCTCAAACAAAGCTACTTGAGGAATTAGGAGAAAAACATTAAATTTTTAAGATCAACATGGACTTTATTAAAGAATGATTATGTCTTCAAGTCTAGAAATGTATTATTTTTTCTGGCTTTACTGTGATGCTGATATTGGCTTTTGCACTTTTTCAAATGTTTTACTGTACAGAAAAGCTAGTTTTATTTTATGTTTGCTTTAGCTGAACTATCAGGTACAGCTAATATTTTTGTCATTTAATTAGTGTTGCTTATGTGAAATTCAGTATATATAGTATATAGTATATAAAGTATCAATGGATTGAAGGCTGAAAATGCAGGATTGTTTTCTCTTCTAGTCTCTGAAGAAGATAACATGGACAAAACCCTAATGGTGAAGGGTCAGATTTCCAAAGACATTTTGGTGCCTGGAGATGGAGACAGATGACCAGTGGGAGTTTCAAAATCCCTCCTATGGATTAAGTGTCTAAATCCTATTGACTTCAGGGGAAATGAGGCACTAGCCCTTATAGGCACTTCGGATAATCTCACTGGCCATTTATCTGCATGTTAGACATCTAAGTATTAGCTCCTGGAGACAGAAAATAATCTCTCAGTTCACTAAATAATGTATCTACCTTATTCATTTATCAGTTTGGCTAGTTTTAAATACATCTCCTCTTTATAAGGAAAAAAAAAAAGTGATGCTGTGCATTTAAGACAGTCATATACAATTAATTAAACCAGTTTTATGCATTTAAATTGATTTTTAGTTTCCATCTTAATGCATTTTGATACCATCCCCAAATAAAATAATCATTTAGAAAAGAAAAATCTTTTGCCATTTTCTGAGATAATATGCATATAAAGTGTAAACATCTGAACAATTTACAATAATTCTCACACTCTCACTGTATGTTAATATGATAAAATCAAAAATATATTGAAAAGTATCAAACACACATTGCAAATATGGTTGAAAATTGGCTTACATTATTATACCAGTCAGTGAGAATGAAGTTAATTACCAAGTAAAAATGTAAAGCAAAAATAAAATCAGCTACTTAAACATTTCCTTCCCATTGTTTTCAGTCCTGATTAAAATTGGAAGCTTAAATGACTATGTGCAGGTAAAGACTAACAAGGGTCTGTAAGATACAGCCCTGTGAAATACAGTCACAACCTCTTAAATCTATTCTTTCCAGAATCACAAGAAATGATGCACCTTTTTCTCCTGTATATGGACCCAGATCTATGTAAATTTCTGTGCCTTCACCAATGTAAACCCAACACCATGTAAGTGACCTGTTCTCTGAGTTTATGATTACCCTCAGCCCTGTTGCCAGCCTATTACAGGTAAGATCTGCCAGTGATAACCCATAATATTTTTCATTTCTCTGTTACACTTCCCAAGTAACAGCTGGGCCTTTTGAATGCTTTAAGTTTAATTCCTTGATTTTCAGAACCCTCTGCATTCCTGTTCTGCATCTATCTGGCCAATAAAATAAAACACTGTGGTGGGTTGACCCTGGCTAGAGGCCAGATGCCCACCAAAGCCCACTCTATCACTCCCCCTCCTCAACTGGGCAGGGGGAGAAAAATATAACAAAAGGCCGTGGGTGGAGATAAAGATGGAGAGAGATCACTCACCAATTACTGGCATGGGCAAAACAGACTCGACTTGGGGGAAAAAACAAATTTACTTTATTACCAATCAAAATCAGAGGAAAATGAGAAGTAAAACCAAATCTTAAAACACCTCCCCCATCCCTCCCTTCTTCCCGGGCTTAACTTCTCTCCCGATTTCCACCTCCTCCCCCCAGCGGCACAGGGGAACAGGGAATGGGGTTGGGGTCGGTTCATCACACATTGTTTCTGCCACTCCTTCCTCCTCAGGGGGAGGACTCCTTCCCCTGCACCAGCGTCGGGTCCCTCTCACGGGAGACAGTCCTCCACCAACTGCTCCAACGTGAGTCCTTCCCATGACTGACAGTTCTCCAGGAACTGTTCCAGCCTCGGTCCATTCCATGACGTGCAGCGCGGGTCCCCCACGGGGTCACAAGTCCTGCCAGCAAAACTGCTCCAGTGTGGGCTCCTCTCTCCACGGGCTACAGGTCCTGACAGGAACCTGCTCCAGCGCGGGCTTTCCGCGGGGTCACAGCCTCCTTTAGGCATCCACCTGCTCCAGTGTGGGGTGCTCCATGGGCTGCAGGTGGTCATCTGCTCCACCATGGACCTCCATGGGCTGCAGGGGGCCAGCCTGCCTCACCCTGTTCTTCACCACAGGCTGCAGGAGAATCTTTGCTCTGGTGCCTGGAGCACCTCCTTCCCCTCCTTCACTGACCTTGGTGTCTGTGGAGTTGTTTTCTCTCACATCTTCTCACTCCTCTCTCCAGCTGCAAAGTGTGCAGCTTTTTTTCCTCTCTTCTCTTTTTTTTCTTAATTCTGGTCTCACAGAGGCGTTACTGATTGGCTCGGCCTTGGCCAGCGGCGGGTCCGTTCTTGTAGCCGGCTGGCATTGGCTGTGTCGGGTCGGACATGGGGGAAGCTTCTGCAGCTTCTCTCACAGAAGCCACCCCATGTCCCCCACCCCCACTGCTACCAAAACCTTGCTACGCAAACCCAATACAAACACTCTGCTGTTAGAAAAGGGAAGAACATTGCCCAGATCTTGTACCATGAAGTTGAAATGGGCATATACATGATGTGGCTCGTATGTATCAACCCTATGCTCTGCAAAAGCTTTTCTGAAAATGTGCAGGAATGAAGTAGATCAAAACATAATGCAAAATAATTGATGAAAAATAACATCCTCATCTTTTTACTGACATTCAGACCAAAATGGTTAATCTCTCTGTTTTCCAGATTTTGCTGAGAAAGCTGAGAGGGGTGGGGGTGGGCAGGGAGCTAAATTTTCTTATTGACTGCATGAATAACGAAACTTGTGTTCATAACTTTTTTGCACCGCTTGGAAAATTGCCTCCTACTGCATTTCTTTGAGGCTGGAAGAATAACCTTTATACCTCTAAGGGTTATAAAAGGCCTAAAGTAAACACTTAATGGTATGGAAACAATAATGTGACATCGTTCCAGTAAATACAGCTTTGTGCTCTGCAGCTTGTTGTACAGTAATGGTGTTACTTAGTCATTTATTGGTCTTGTGAGCAGCTGGAAAGGAAAAAAAAAACCAAAACAACCAAACACAACCAAACAGGTGCACTTAGGGGAACTGCCTTGTCTGAGAGCTGAGAAATATGCCCAGTTTTATTCTACAAACATATAGCTGAATATGACAAGATTTGCTTGGTTTGATCTCCTCCATACAAGCTTTGGTTTTATGTATAAATGCATGAGTGTTTATTTACCCTAACCATTTCATTAGAACCAGTGGCTGACTCTGTCATTTGCTAATTTGTTTTATGTAATTATGAAGTCCTTGATCAGCCCCTTTTGCCCTCCAGCAATTCGTGTTCCTTCTGCACAGGGGAGCTTGTGGGCCGTATAAAGGCTCTTTTGGCTTTCTCTCTATATTAACAGAAGAGCAAGAGGGACTCTAAAGCTGTCCTCACTGGCCAGGTTATCCAGTGCCAGCAAAGAGCTGCTAGATTCTTGGCACATTCAATTAATTCTAATTTTAATTTAGAGTTGCATCACCCCAAAAGTACAAGCAGGAGAGCCCAGGGAGGCCTAGCCAAATCCCTGAGAGTTTGGAATATTGGAAGGAAGGTAGGGAGGACTGATTCTGTCCCACCCAAAAGCACAGGGTAGAGCAAAGCTTAAGCTGTAAGACCTCTTCACTGCCCAGAAGCTGCAGCACAATGAAAACAAGGTCCTCTTCTCCTAGGAAGATCTGTTCATGCATAGGCAACGTTTCCCAAGATTTCTTGCAAGCAGGTTTCCATACCCCTGCTTGCCACCGTGCTTGGGTGGGGGGTTAGTCCATGTCACCGTTGCAGTAGCGGGATGTGAGATGAGCTGGCTCAGGGAAACAGATAGACCTGTACTTCCCGAGGGCTTCCCTGCGGGCTCTCAGGGGTCTCTGCTTGAAGAACCAGTGTTACTGTCACTATGTCAGTGCTGTATCTACCAAGGGAAGATCTTCCCTCCCTCAGCTCACAGGCACTGCCTGTGCAATGTGGCACAAATGGAACATAATGATTTCTCACTCATTTTAAGATAAGAGAGCTACAACTCAAATTTTCTCTCCCTTGTCTCGCCGGAGAGCTTATATGTTAAGAGCACTCGTATAAAGTTGCTGGAATACGAAGTATATATTATTTATTATTTTCATGCTTGCAACAGTTTGACAGAAGACAAGAGGGGATGACATTTGAATGGAATATAGGAAAGAGAAGAGGTACATTTAAGATCATGAGAAACACTTTGTCAGCTAGCTCCTGCCTGTACACTGCCCTGATTAGATTAAATGCATATGTACATTTATTCCATACCAGAAATAAATGATAGTAATACATGAAGGTTTTACAAGTACAACTTTGAGATAAATTAACTACCCAGAGGTGGAAATGTGAGCAACGATATAAACTGTGTGCCTCACTGTCACTTGTTTTGCACCTTCCACTTGTGTTTCATGGAAAATGGCTATTGAAAGGTTTTGAAAATATTTTGGTGGCATTTCATTTGGTATTTTTTACCCCTCCACCTGCCCAGCACAAAATGTTAACAAGTCCAACTTCAGCCAAAAGGAAAATCAGGTCAGTGTCTTATCTGTCTCAGAAAAATTTCTTACCACAGAATAAATGTCTTAAGAGTTTTTATTGTTAGAAACTAATATTATGCTCCTTTGGAAATAATTTGAAAGAGGGAATAACTTGCTGCAGATCACAGAGATAATTTCTTTTAGAAGTACGGAATTCTTCATCTGTTCCATTTTGGGAATCCCCAAGCATCTAGGTGTCTTTGGGTGAAGGCTCCTTGCAAAAAGAAAGAAAAAGAAATCACTTTGGTTATGCTTGTGAGGTGGAGAGGTAACAGCAGGCAGGCTCCTGGGGACAGATCCTTCTTTGGAGAAAATTGTTGTAGCTCTCCTGGAGTTGTGACAATTTAGCTCCTTTTTGAGCTCTATACTTGTCCTTTTGGGAATTGGACTAGACCATTTCAACACATATATTGGAGGAGATGTACAATCTTTGCTTCTATTTATAAAGTGTAAAAAGAGGCAATCTCTTAGAATTGTGGGAGTTTATCTTGAAGTTTATATGATATTCTTTCATAAATTGCTGTTGTAGCAAGAGATTGAAGCCATTTATCAGCAGGTATTGGAGATGTTACAATGATGCATTATGATACGTTTAGCTACCAATATTTAGCTATCAATATGATACATTTATCATCAATATCTAGCCAATACTACCAATGATTTAGCAGGAGAGGTTAGATGAAAATACTCTGATATATCATTAGAGAGACAGAGTGTCTGGAATGAAAGACTCTAGTATCATTTATATTTCTTGCATTACTGTGTCCCAAAATTGCATCACTGCCACAGGGATTTTTTAGAGTGTCTTCCCTTTACAAGTAGGTGGTTTTGCCTCCTTACACAGAAGTCTGCACAGCTCTGAGTCCTCAAATTACAAACATTCAGGTGACAGATTTTGGCATAGAAATTTGTAGATGATGAAATTCACAATCTAACTTTAATTAATGTTATTTCAGCATAAAAAGCCTATTTTATTACTGCTTAACTGCTTGTGTTACTAATTGTCCTGGTTTTTGCTGAAACAGAGCTGGGTTTCTTTTTCAGTAGCTAGAATAGTGCTGTGTTTTGCTTTTCAGCCTGGGACTTGGTATGAGAGAGAGACACTGATAACATACCAGTGTTTGCGTTTTTGTTGCTGGAAGTGGTTTGATTCTGCAGATCAATTGACTTTGTGTTCTGTTAGTCTAGAAGGGCAAGACCTAAAGGGGGTGAGGAATATTTAAATTAATAAGCTAAATTGGCAGTTGGGTATGCCAATGGAATATTCCATATCATATCATGCCACGTCCAGTATACTAGTGTCTCTTCCTCTTTTGGCTCTCTCTGGCTTTTGCTTGGGCTCTCGCTCTTCTGGGATTGCGGTTTTGGTTTGGGATTGTGGCTCCTCTGAGACCATTATCTGGGAACGGGCCGGGCTCGGTAGCCAGGTGGTGAGCAGCTGCACTGGGTATCACTCATTTGCATATTTTGTTACTGTTATCATTATCACTACTATTTTAATATTAGTATTATTTCAAGCTTTCTTTAATTTCTATTATTAAACTGTTCTTATCTCAACCTATGAGTTTCCTTGTCCCCCAATTCTTTCCCCTATCCCCTGGGGTAGGGGGAAAGTGGGTGAATGGCTGTGTTGGCTGCTAGCCAAGGGCTAGCCCAGTGAAACTATCACACTAATTATAATCACACACAGGGAGCTAAATCATGCATGTTTGCATTTTGGTATTTTTCTTTGTTTTTACAAAAAAAAAAAACCAACAAAAATATCAATGACCATAAGAGCAAGTTAGTAAAGAAATTAGTGCCCAAAATCCTGAGTATAAAGCACAGAATGGAAAGAGGTGCCAAAACCCCTTTTGAGTATCTTGGATAAACAGCACTTGTGAAGGCTGCCTGTCATCCAAGCAGGCATTTCTCTCACAAGTCAGTGATGATCCAGTAGAGCTGCAATGTCATGGAATCACAGAATCATAGAATGGTTTGAGTTGGAAGGGACCTTTAAAGGTCATCTAGCCCAGCCTCCCTGCAGCAAGCAGTAACATCTTCAACTAGACCAGGTTGCTCAAAGTCCTGTGCAATATGACCTTGAATGTTTCCAGGAATGAGGCATCTGCCCTTTGAAATCCTCTTTCACATTTTTCATGGCATTTCAGCTCATGGGTGAGCTATAAAGGGTTAGCTAGCTATCCATGAGCCTCTCATTTTGTAACTGAATATCAGATAGCAAAAAGTAGGCAGCGATGGGGAGAAGCTGCAAATAGCACTCCTGAGCTCTGGCAATAAACCCTTCAGTTTAGCAAGGACAATCACAGGAAGAAATAGCAAGTGAAGTCTCAATGCTGTGTACACACACTGAGACCACAGCAGCCTACATGACAGTTGGTCCAGCTGAGGCTCACTGAAGACAGTAAAAACATCCTTGTTCACATTACTGCTTGTCCCTAATAGTCATTCAGAAAACAGACACTCAACAAGATCACACATCACCATGATTCCCAGAACAGCAACTCTGAAATAGTTTTTCCTGTAATGTATTTTCAATTAATCATGCTGAGGAGAAGAGAAAGTGTTTTCACTAAGTTTATTCAGAGTCCTCCAAAATCCTGGTTTAGTCCCAAAGTCTCTGAGTGCCTCACTTTGATTAGATGCATTAATGAACAACATATTGAAAGTAACTTTCTGTGGTGACAAAATCTATTCAGACACACAAGTCTCAAAAAGACTATGAAAATCTCAGAATGACCTGACAAAAGCTGAATAAGCATTGTGGAAGTTCATGAGATAAAACATAAAAGTATAAGGAAGAAGCATCCTTGCATGTAGCTCAGTGAAGTTCCAAACCAAAAAATGGCTGTGCTCATCAAAAGCAGGCAAGGTGTTGGATATGTCTGAAACTGGACGATAATAAGGCAGAAACACAATGTCATTGTGTTTTATCACGTTATAAATACTTTACCTCCTCTGGAATACTGTGTGCAGTTCTGCTCACTGAACCTAAAATGGATGTTTGCAGAATTAGGCTATGTCAGTACTGAACCAGACAAGAGGGTAGAAGACAGCCCAGAGTACTCCCCATTGAGCCCCTCCTATCCATGTTTCTGTATCTGTAATGTTAAAAGAACAATGCGTGTGCTAGCAGCCTACCTATGCAGTCTGCACCTAAGGTACAGAAGACTGGATTAGGGACCACAAAAGCTGACATTTCGCCCAGCCTCATCTGGGTGATACTGTTGTGCTGGGATGTGTAGTGGTGGGCCAGGCTGAGCCCTCTGTGTTCACCACACTGAAGGTAGGATGGACTGTGGCTGAATCTCACCATATGCCCTCACCAAAGTCCAATCTTATGTCCAGACAATGGAAAGGTGAAATAGGTTGGACATGAGCTCAAGGTTGGACATGGGATCAACAGGCAGTATTGGAACGGCTCCAGAAGACCAGGAAGAACAAAAATCATTAGAAGGGAATGGAGATAGAGGCATGGAAACACTCGCATGCAGAGAAACACTCAAGGATTTTGATTTTTTTTCTATGGAAAAGGATGTCAATAATAGAGGATGTGACAAAAATATTTAAAATAACAAGAACCCTGTAGAAGACACTTTCCTTTCTGTCCTAAAACAAAAGTGCCACAGGATAGTGAAACGTGGTGATAACAGATTCAAAATGGTGAACAGTTTGTTTTCACCTGGCAATTAGCTAAACCGTCAAAGTCAGCAGATATTAGTGAAAGCAAGAACAGTAGTCTTCAGAGGAAGAGTTAGCCTTTGCCATGAAAAACTGAATACGATGTGTTAATGTGAAAGAGTTTTGGAAGAGACTAAAGGCTGAACTTTGATGATTAAGCTAGTTTCCAGATACTAAGAGTTAACTCATCAATTACTTTCATGTGAGGCACATGAACCCATGTCTTTCTCCTGTTACATTCTACCTTCTGAAGCAGAGCCACTATAAAGAGAGTACCCCGGCCCAGACTGGTGCTAATGACGATGATAATTGCAGTGCTTGTCCCTTAGTTTAAAATTACATTTATTTAAAACATTGGAAAGGAGTGCTAGGTTAATGCTAATTTAGAAACAAACGACAAATTATGATAGCTGAACATTATCAGTCCTGAAGTAAAGTGAGTAGAAGGAGGTTTAATCATGATTTATTATGTGTACTTGCTAAGTACCGGTATTTAGTGCAACACCGGTTCACTGTAGAGACTAGAGAGCCAGTCCTTTAAACCTTTATTCAAATAGGGAAGCTCTTTGTGCTACTAGGGACTGATCCCACAGGTGAACATTATCAAATCAGGCCAAAAAGTCTCACATAACATTTTATGTTGACCTGACACTCAGCAAAGAGATATGTTGATGAAATGGCAAAGATCATGCTCACACTGGGTTAAAAATTCCAGGAATCAGAAACTAAACAAGAAAGACAAAATAGATACCAGAAGGTATACTCTGGAAGCATGCTGTGGCTTCCCTGCACTTGCATCCTGAGCTCTCATTAAAAGAAAGTACAAGAAACAGCGGTGACATGGATTTGTGATATAGTCAAGGTGCAAACCTACAAAGCATCCTCAGGTCTCCCAGCTTGGACAGCACCATCATCATTCCAGTAACGCTCAAACCTCAGATACTAAATGGATACTTTTAACCAAGGTGGAGGCTGTGAGCCAAGATGAAGGTCACCATCCATGTGGCATTAACAGAGCAAAATTAATTCAGTTTGACATTCTCTCATGATAGCCTTGTTTTTGAGTTAAGAAAAGGACTGACATTATTTTAAGAGAACTTCTGATCTGATTAAATTGTTTTTAGTGTAATTGGAAAAACGCTAATGAAAAGGAAGAGGCAAAAAAGAACAACACATCCTCAGAGAGCTACATGCTAGCATTTAGTTAGAAAAATTTAAATCAGTAATGAACAGTTCAGGTTTGCTGCACACATCTCTAAAAGATATGTTAGAACATCACACTCTACAATCTGAATTATTTTCTGTAACAAGGCAAATTAAAATCATGTCTGCATTCTGTTTTTTAGAGTAGAATTAACCCACATACTTACAGATACATATAAGTTGTTTGAGGGTTTTGTAAGAGATAATTTTCCACCATTTCTGTATTCTTAAAATACAAAACTTACTTGGTTAAATTTTGTCATGGAGAATAGGTGTACCATCCTAGAGCATGGTTATATCATTGTTCTCCTTTTCTCACTGTGGTGGGTTAACATTGACTGAATGCCAGGTGCCCACCAAGCCCCTCTATCACTCACCTCCTCAGCAGGATGGGGAGGGGAGAAAATAAGATGGGAAAAAAAAGAGAACTAGTGTCTCTAGATAAAGGCAGTTTAATATAAATGCAAAGCAAAAGCCACATGCACAGAAGCAAAAGAAGAACCAAATATTTATTCACTACTTCCCATCAGCAGGAAATATCTGGTCACTTCCTGGGAAGAAGGACTTCAGTACATACAGTGTTTACTCTGGAGGACAGACATAAATAACGAATGCCCCCCTCCCCCTTCCCCCTCCATTCTCCTTGCTTTTATTTCTGAGCAGATGTCATATGGTATGGAATGTCCCTTTGGGCAGTTTGGGTCAGCTGCCCTGGCTATGTACCTTCCCAAGACCTTCCCCATCCCCAGGGGTTGGGCAGGAAATGTTGGAGAGACAGCCTTGGTGCTGTGCTAGCACTGCTTAGCAGTAACCACAACACTGGTGTGTCATCAACACCTTTACAAAACGTTGCGCTATGAGGGCTGCTATGGGGATAATTAACTCCATCTCAGCCAGACCTAACACACTCACAGAGCAGGACAACCGTTTGGGCGAACTGTGGCATCTGAACCAACTAAATATCATTGATACAGATGGAGTTTAGGCAGCTTTTAATCTGTGCTGTGTAAAATTCACAACTTTCTTCTTTTAAGATTTTCTTCCCCTTTCCTTTAGTCCAGAAGAAGATACACATTAAATTTTAGTAAAATAATCTTTTGGTACATCTACAGGGACCATTTCTGATATAGAATTAAACTGTGGTGCAGACAGAATCTTTATTACATTTACATGACCCCATAAAGATAACTTTAATAGTTCCCCATAGAACAAAACTCTCCTTAATTTTGTTAATTATTTTCCCTTGGTTATGCTTAGCTATGTCTTCTAATTCAGTATTGATCTTGATACTGAGGCCTGTCGAATACTTAGCAATCTACTTAAATCCCCATTGAGGAAAAAGGCTTGAGGGACAGATCCTAGACAGAGCTGATGCTTTAGAGTTGCACTAATAGTTCTTATTTTCTGCCTGTCTTTCTTTTAATACACTGGTAAATGAATGCATATTACATTACAAAAATAAAGAAGAACTGGGCATGATACCTGTCTAGAGCTTCTAAAATTACTTCTAATTAATTGACTCCTGAGTCTATAACTGGTGATAGAGGTGATAGACTCCACAGCCCTCCAAAAGGAGGGGCAGAGGAGCCCATCCCGCTTCACCAGGCTTGGTTGGCTCTCAATGAGCATAAATCTCTAGCAAACCAGAAATTAAATGTTTTGTATTACTGATGAACTGATAATCTCATCTCATGCCTGGAATTCCCAGATGTATCTAAGGTAGCTTTTTTAATTGTATCAGGAATGCATTTGCAAAGTGAATTTTCCAACCATCACCACTTGCCTTGATTCACATGGCAGGATGGTGGTGGAGCGTACAGACTGCATTGCCTTGGGATTGAATAACAGTGGAAGATACACTCCAATTGCTAATGAACATTCAGTCTACATGAGTCCAGGATGTCACCATCCCTAAAACCCATTTGGTGTTGAAGAAGGTTGTACAACACTGTCTATATCATTCCACATATCTGTTCTCACTTCACTTCTGATATATTCTGCCCTGTTATATTCTTGGTGTTTGTCTGATAATTGGAATAAGTAGGTCTAATTAATCTCTATATTTATGTCAAAATCCAAGGGCATTCTGCCATCCACCTACTTATACTATCACCCATCCTATCCACGGTACCTCCATGTGCACAGCAGCAAATATCCCGAAGAGAAATACAAACTTGTCTAATTCTTTTAGATGAGCTTTTGATATTCTGATCTGGAAATTAGATAATGACAAGAAAGCATGATGCTATGACAAAACAAACAAACAAACAAACAAACAAACAAACAAACAAACAAACAAACAAATAAATTTGGCCATACATTATCAGCTAAATCAGAGGCATAAGCAGAGGATGTAGATTCCTGTCATGCCATACCAGTCTAGGATGGTTTTTGCAGGTCTTTAATCCTACGATTCAATGAGCTGTTCATACTTATGTGTCCATGCATCTTTTAAACCTGTAACATCAGTAATGCAGATACTGTATTCATATGACCCTTACCTACCTTAGACCAGTCCTTCCTCACACATGAGACAATACCCCAGCTTGGCAGTGTTTCTAATAAATTATATATATTGTGTTAATCTATTTAGCTTTTTGTAAAAACTGTCCGGACAGAAATCTCCTCACATGCTTAAAGCTGGGGTGTTTTTGATTTTCAAGGTACGGATGTGTTGTACTGGAAGTAAAAATTAATCTACCAGCTGGTAACAGAGTAGAATTAAATACGGGATTGGTGTTTCCTACACAGATTCAATTTTGTTGTTTATTTTTCATCTTCCCTTGAGTGAGTACATCCACTATAAAAAGAAAAAAAAATGGAGCAATGTCCTCAAAGCAATAGTTCAGTCTAGTCTATCTGTTTCTTAACTCACATGGAATGAGTATTGGAAGAAATAGATATCATAGACTGTAAACTACTGAGGAGGAGGAATGAAAGGATCTCAAGAAGAGAGGGCAAGTGATTAATTTATATTTTGCATTAAACAACAATATGACAAATATGCAAATATGAAAAGCTATGGCTCCTACTAATTCCCTTCTGTATTATGAATGAAGAGGATGAAAAAGCTATTAGAAACTCTTTCTAAGTGACGAAATGCCCTATGTTTGGTAAAGAAATTACCAAAGGCACAATTTTACATTGGAGGGTGAATGTGCAAACACTCATGTGACACAAGTGAAGTTGATGGGACACTTGTCATGTGAGGTCAGTTGCAAAGCAGAGCTTGGCAAGGTAGGTTTTCATAAAGTGGTTGTAATGAAGCACAAGTCTGAAGCAAAAATGTCATAACTGGAACACCACTTACAGACATTTGTAAGATTCTACACCCTGTGATTATACCTCACACAAAAATTCCTGTTAAAATAAAATATATGCTGGACTATACTGACACCTCAGCAAATATAACTTCCCACCAGGAACTCCTCCTTCTTTCTCTCTGTTCATAAAAATTGAAATTTTACACATGAGAACTACAAAGGAGGTCACTTTGACTGTACAGTAAAATGATCAATTTTTTTCAGTTTCTGTAAGTAGGGTGAAGCTGCATGCAGAAAATATTCTCAAGAGAAATCTAACATCTCTTTTTACAGGAAGCAAAGGATTTTCACTATTTCTGTTTGCTGTAAATCAGTACCCCTGTCCTGCATATGCATCTTGGCCTTACGTTCTGGACAATTCAGGAGGAACTTTTTGTCTCTAATTGCACACCAACACAGTACTTTCCCTCTTACTCAAATTATGTAAGCAAATATCTTCTAGTAGTGCTTTTCTCCTCTTCATTCAAGATAACAGCTATTGAAATCAAGAAAAACAGCAGCAGCTGGAAGTTTCAATTTAACAAACCAGTCGTTACTTAAATGAAAAATGAGCTTCCCACACTTGAACTCCACCACCGGACACGTGGGTTTATGTGGGTACAGAACATGTAGAGAAGACCCATGTGAATGGACTTACGCATGTACCTAAGCAGGGTTAAAACACTCCTGAAATGTGTTTTTCTGGAGTTGAATATAACTATTTGTATCACAAAACCTCTCTTTCTCATTGATATTTGTATTTTTAGGAAAATGTGATTAAATTCATTACTAACTGGGACATAAACAAATCACTACCGCAAGTCTTGTTAAAGTAAAGGCAGGCCTAGATGAGAGTCCTCTAATTAATTCCTTCCTCAGCTCCATTGCGACAGGCTGGCCATACAGCAGATCTTGTATTTCCAGACTGCTGCCCTTGTGATGTTTTTCGTGGAAAGCCATCAGAAAGCGCTGGCTGATTACTGCACAAAGTGCTATCTTTGATGCAATTTTACCTGTCATTGTACAATGAATTCCTGTTTTCTAATGCATCTCTGCAACCAATTTGGTTTAGTTGTATTGAACACTTTGTTGTTCATTTGTAAAAAGAGGGTAACAATATTTACTTACAACATGTACTTACCTTTTCAGCCTTCTCTACAGCTTAAATTACACTTAGTCAGAGGAATAATCCAGATGTAGCTACTTCTGTTTTTGAAAAACTGGGATGAATAAAGGATGATATTATTATCTTTGAGTGTGTAAAAGAAGCAGTCTCAAGGACATCACTTAACAGTGTCTACAAAGTTCCATAGAGATTGTTCCGGGTTTTTTCATCTCATGGAAATCTGCAGTGATTTTTTGGGGTATAAGTACTTGGCAGTATTTTTTCACATACCACTTAAAACTTAAAAAAATGGCTATGGAAATGATAGTGTATGTGTTTTGATCTCATACTCTTGCTTGGCAAAGTTTACTTGTGTACTCCTTGGTACAAGGAAAGGTTGGAGAGGTAGGAGTGGCATTAGAGGAAGAGACACAGGGTGTGTGCAGACAGACAGACTTGTCCCAAAGGATAGCATGTCTGTGCAGGAGGGAGGGGAGGTTTTGGACTTTTGCTACTTACCTACTTCATGGTTTCTAGCTCAGAAAAATTTACACAGCTGGTTATACCATCACTTCCAAGAACTGGTTATTTGGGTTATTAGTGTTCTAGGCAACAGGATTAAATAACAGTCAAGGAAATAATGCAAAAAATAGACAAGTATTTCTCTAACATCTTGCATTTTTTGTCTACAAATGATTTTAAGATCATCACACTTGGTTGTAATCAAGGCAATTTCCAACAACTCACTCAGTAGCTTCCCCATTTTTATGTAAATACCACACTTTTCATTAGTAATACATACACAAACCAGACACAAAATCTCTGACAATCTATCCATGTACATAGATGCTAAGCATGGAGTAATTTCTTTACTTTTATTTGCAGAGTCTAAACAGCTGAGATTTTTTTTTCTATTAAACATTTTTAAATTCCTCAAATAAAAAAAAAATAAGTAAAAGGTTAGCTTCTTCTTAAAAGCAGCTCCATACAACAAACTTACAATTTAGAATTTATCCTTCTTAAGAATTATACCAAATTGTTGCAAAATTGTAAGTAATGGGGGTTTTTTGCTTTGTTTAGGACATATATATCCTCTCTTATCCATTCTTTTAGAGAAGAAATATTCTGTAGCTGGAATTCAAGGATTTTACACTGTTGTCCAAATCCCTCAGAATTGATGAACAAAAAGGGGGAACATCAGTTTTCCCTGTTGTCACACCAGGTTCTATTGCCAGCTACCTAAAAAGGAGCTGGAATAATGGAAATCCAGACATACGGGCAAATTCAGTCATGCTACTGTGCTCATAATGGAATAAGAAGTGATGATCTTTTTGGTTTTGCTGTCACTAAGATGCTCTCAGCCCTTTAAACTTCTTTAAGTTCAAAGGCATAACTCACCTATTCAGCAATATTCGGGAATTTAGCAAAATATTTATATTTATCTGTTAATAAATAACTTGGTAATTTCTTCCTAAAATTTCTTTAAAGGCATCTAGAAGCTGAGTAACTGAAACTTACGTTTTTGGGAAAAGCAACACCAAAGTAAATAGCCTAGATTATTTCAGATATGACATTTTGAGAGGAGTATTTCAGCAGCCATTGAAGTCAATGGCTAACCTCCAGCTTGTTCTCCCCTAGAAATGAATGCCAAAGTGTAAGTGCAGAGACAGCTCCTTTATTTTCCCGAAGCCCCCAGGTGTTTGAAGCATTTAAATACCTAAATCAGACTTTGGGTTTGTCTGGTTTGGAGAAAAGGAGTCTTGGGGCAACCTCATTACTTTTTGCAGCTTCCTGAGGAGGGGAAGCACAGAGGGAGGTGCTGAGCTCTTCTGACCAGTGTCAAGGGACAAGACGTGTGGGAATGGCTCAAAGCTGGGGAAGAGAACGGGGTAAGTTTAAAGTGGGCATTAGGGAGCATTTGTTTACTAACAGGTGGTCAAACACTGGAAACAGCTTCCTAGAGAGGTGGTGGATGCCCCAAGCCTGTCAGTGTTTAAGATGCATTTGGACAATGCCCTTAGTCACATGTTCTAATTTTTTCAACCCTGAAGTGGTCAGGCAGTTGGACTAAGTGATCATTGTAGATCCCTTCCAACTCTTCTCTTCTCTCCTCTTCTCTCCTCTTCTCTCCTCTTCTCTTCTCTTCTCTTCTCTTCTCTTCTCTTCTCTTCTCTTCTCTTCTCTTCTCTTCTCTTCTCTTCTCTTCTCTTCTCTTCTCTTCTCTTCTCTTCTCTTCTCTTCTCTTCTCTTCTCTTCTCTTCTCTTCTCTTCTCTTCTCTTCTCTTCTCTTCTCTTCTCTTCTCTTCTCTTCTCTTCTCTTCTCTTCTCTTCTCTTCTCTTCTCCTCTTCTCTTCTCTTCTCTTCTCTTCTCATTGGAACATGACCATCCAAATAGGAAATGGCCTTCACAGTTTGGCAGAGTCTCGAGATATAAATACGTGAAAAGTGTAAGTAAGTTTTAGAAGTTGTCATTCTTTTTTCCCCTTTTCTGAACAGCCTCTAAGTTCAGTTTCACTGAGTAAAAATCTACATGTTCTTGAGTGCACAACATTTGAAAACAGTACAAGAATAAAGGCAATAATGTCTTTCCTAAGCTTCAGGAAGTAAGTGTCTGATTTATTTTCCTAGTGGGATAAATGACAGAAATTTCACTGAATTCAGTAGATGCAAGTAAAGGCTTTAGCTTTTTTGCTGTTTTACATTGGCCTTGGTGGCCTGATTCTGATCCTACCCAAGACATGAGATGTTAATCTTCCCTCTAGCAGTTTGGACCTCTGTTCAAGAGTAGCCTCATTAATTTTAGTAGAATTACATCAAAGTAAGGGAAAATCATAATTGGGGTGTTCATAGCTGAAGTTATGCCTGAGGAACAAATGATATGTAAGATGCCTAAGTGTTGCATTCAAAAGTCTTCTTGAAAGTGGAAAAATACTTTTGGCCAGTTTATATGCAGGTGCATTGATTTAGTCATGTGCCACATTAGCTAGTGAATAATGTTGTTCCTCAGCTTTCAGAAACCAGCAATGCTTCGTCTTTTCAGTGCAAATACAATAGTGCCAGAGTACATTTTTGAAGGATGTATTTTCCGTTCAATGTATGTCATATTTTTTGTAGTGTGAAATCTGTGTAAACAGTTGATATTCCCTGTTGCTCGCTGCATCTCTTCATGTTAGTACACTACACATTCTGGATATGAAAGAGACTCTCCAGGAATTATGTATAGATTTCAGCATTAGTTAAACCAGCTATATATTAAATAGCTTTTGTTTTATATCTTTGTTTATGGACAGTTTCATAGTTTCAATACACTTACCTTTATTTTTATTTATCTTTTAAATAAAATTGCAGTTACTTCTAAGAAAAGATTAAACTGGCAAATATTAAAGTTTCATTAAAAACTCCATACTCCACCTTATCACAGAAATTCACCAAACCCCAAATTACTGTTACAGGTACTGTTACTAATTTCTACACCTGTACAGACCTAATTGAACATCAGAAGATTATTAATAGAAAAGTAGCTCCAGCAAATAAAAGACCCCAGGACAAGAATAATCTTAATAAATAATAGATGTGAGCTTTTGTTAGGATATCAGATTCTTGTAAAACATGCTGCAGAATTTTACTGGAAAATGTCAAGAAGGAGGTATGCTTCCTACTCATTAAATTATGCAGAGCGTTAAGCAAAAATTTGAAAATATACTTGTTGGAGACTTATAAAGATGGATATAGTTATGTTAAAGAAAAATTAGGGGTTATTAGTGACCATTGGAATTGTATTCAGCTGCCTAGCTTGTTGTTCTTATGTGGAGAGATTTTTTTCTGTTTGTTGGTTGGGTTTTTAATTTTTGCTGGTCCTGAATAGCTTGAACCTAAGGTTATTGTAACAGGTTTCTACTTATTGTAAGTAGGAGCTGAGCTGGAACTGAAAGTGTGCTCACTGATTGATTGCCTGTCTGCAGGCAGTGGACGGAATCTGTGTTTCTTTTCAAGTTCAGAGAGATCCACAAAACAAATTTAAAAGGTCTAATTTTTCCAATTAACACTGTAGAAGAAGGATCTACTTTTACTGAATTAATTAAAATACTGTAATGATCCAGTTTAAAACTAGGTAACTAAAAGTTAATGTCAAATTCTGATATTGGTTTTATTGGTACAAACCTAAAAGCATCTCATTTATGTTCACAGAGTTGCTTCATTCAGAGAAGATGAGTTTACAAGCAGAACCACAGGAGCTAAAGGCAAAACAAACACACCATTGGAAGGTACAGTATAAATTGTATCTTTAATTCTAAATACTATATTCCACATCAGATAACTGAAAACTGTACTTGTTTCTTGTTTCCTCTAATTACATCTGCCTGCTGCATCTAACTGTAGCATGTATTGCTCTAGACAGCAATTTTGCACATGCCACAGACCTAATTCTAATATCACAAATATCTAAAATGAGAGCGTAAAAACAGGCTTTGGGTGTGCGGAATTCAGCACATCCGAAACAAAGATAAAACAAACAAACAAATATAAAAATCTCCAGTCTAAGCTCTAGTCTTACTTTAGCCTAAACAATGCTATAGAACAAAATTTGAGATTAACTGCTCTTTGGTTTTTTTTAATACAGTGGTTTTAATTCTACCTGATTAAGAGATGCAGCTAGGTATCTCTTTAGAGGCAGATTAATTCTGTGCATGCCAGCAATTCCTATAATTCTATGAAACAGGCATAGGAAAAATACTGCTAAAGGAAGGAAGGGGGAAATCTGTATTTAAAAAAATGCGTAATGACTGTGCAGGAAGACAAAATATTTACTCAGTTTCAAATCTGGCTTTGTTTGTAAATTGGAATCAATTACTTGAAATAATTTTCCTTTTACATATTTCACTTAGGTAAAAATTTACATTGAAAATAAAAGAAGGGGAAAACCACCCCAAACAATATAATCTAATTTAAGAATAAAATAGGTTATACTCTCAAATATAACTGCTAAGTTTAGTGAAAATCCCAGCTTCGGTGGAACTGCTGATAGACCAGGTTTCATGCTGGACCAGTGTCAAAATTATCTGAAATATTTTGGAGCCTTTGACTTAACACCACTGAGCAAGGCCAGTCAGATTTCTGGCTTCTTTTACTTAAAAGAAAACAGCAAAAAAACCCTGAAATGTTAAAGCAGTTACTTGGATGTTTCTCTGTGCAATGTCAGTCTTGAATGTATACGATTTATTCTGGTATTTATTCTGATATATTCTAAACCAGTTCTGAGGAACTTAAGAAAGCTGCAATTCGTGTTGCTCTGTAATAAAAACCTGTTTTGTTACAAAAACTGCTTAAATAGCTTTTATGCTGGCTATTGTATTGGGATAGTAAGCCTCTAAAGGAGGTGAAGTCTGCTTTTACATGCAAGTGCATAGCTCCTATTGAAGCCAAGTCAGCCCCTGAGATCAATATAGATGTAAAACTGCTGATTCTTAACAATGGAATGGATTACTGGCAAGGTAATCCAAGGATTACACAAACCCAGCAATTGAAAGTAATCCTTAAGAAAGGACATGGTTAGAAGTGGGTCATCTTCAGGAGTATGTTTTTTATATCTTGAAAAAAAAAAGGGATGCAGTCTACATTCTACATCAAAGGGAATTTTAGGTTTTAAAATTATTTTTAAACCACTATGAAATCTGTTTTTCTATCACTATTTGATTTAATATTGTGCCTAAAAGCCCCTGGCATAAAGACCCCCGTTGTCATTTGTACTGTACAAGCATAGAGCCAAGAGGTGTCCTCTGACCCAAAGCACAGATTTCAAGTGTATGATACAGGACAACACTCAGGACAACAACTCCATATGGATGGAGACAAGGAGATCTAGTGAGTCAAGAAGACTGACTAGCATCTTTCTGGGCTGGAAAGAGCTCTTGGGCCAGACTCCTAAACACTGCCCAACTTTTCTGACAGGAGAGAGACACTGAGGAGATCGGGGATAGTTGGAGAAGGCTTTGCAAATGACTGGGCACACAGGGAAGCCTGAGAGAGGACAGAGCTGCTTCCTTTAAAACCTAAGAAGTGACTAATGAAAAGTGGCACCACAGGCTATTCAGGGAAATATCCATGTCTCAGTGCAAAAATGAGAGCTAAGATAACAATAGGGCATTAAAGGACCTTGAGGAAGAAGGAATAGCTCAGGTTCATTATAAGAAGGAGGAGGCAGTCAGGGCATAGCTAAAAGAGCAGAAGTGAGGGGAAAGTTACAGCAACCTTCTAAGTGATCTAAGGAATAAAAACTGTCCAAGCAGCTTGAGAAGACTAAGTCACATTTTAAAAGTGTTTCCCTCCCACTCTTGTCCCCTTTTGGTCCTGACCAATCAATAATGCTGAAAGAGGTGATGCAGGAATGAGTTAAGACAGAAGGTTTATTCATCTTCTTCCTTGCAAGGTGCTCAGGGATTGGCTTAACATCCCTTTTCCAGCTCTTAAAGAAAGGAAACAGTACCAAAATCCATCAACTTTTTTTCTCTGGAATTCTCCTTATGCAGTTACTAGAAGGCATGCCTTTGTACATTAGCTGTCTGTCACACTATTAAGACAAGGAGAAATCTTCTAGGTGGTGTCAGCTCAAAGTAAACATGCACTGATATTTTAGAAAATAATGAGAAAGAGTGGTGTGTATGTGTATATGTGCAGAGAGTGTGCAGGTCTGAGTGTATACAGGTGATAGACAACAATGTCTTGACTCCAGTGCCTATAGATTTGTTCTCGCAATATCTTCTCTAGCTGTATATGAATAGTCCAAGGGAGCTGGAACAACAATAGAAAGAGAAAGAATGCATTTCTTCTAACTGTCATCTCCACTACTGTAGCAAAGTTGGAGGTCCACAGACCTCTTGCATGTTATCTCTACTCCCAGGGGCTTTTTATAGGAGGGAGAGGCACCTGTCTTTGGAGAAAACAAACCC
>OU015527.1:54400720-54415720 GCA_907165065.1 Caprimulgus europaeus | reverse complement strand
CTCCCCGCCTCTCAGGACAGCTCCCTCCAAACCTTCAGGCCAGCCGGTTGCAAAACTGTATTTTAATTACGAATTTTAAAGACAGACGAAAGAGTTACAAGGTATCACTGTTTAAGTGCCTCATCTACAAATTAGATTGCTACACAATTAATCAGAAAGTTAATTAATGAGCAAGTTACTAATTAGGACATTTAAAACCAGTGTTTATAGTGTCTTAGTTAAAAAAACCCCTATGTAGCTAATTGGCCTATACACTGATTTCATAACTCATAGTCGAGGTTACAATACTATAGATGTATTATTATGTACAAACTGTAATTATGTCACGATTTTATTAAGCACATCTTACCTGAATCAATTTTATTAGCATTTTTAACATTGAAAATTCCTTATTACAAAGAGACTAGAGGCAAGACACCACAAACAGCCGCGGCTTGCCTGCCGGCGGTAGGAGGGGCTCGGGTCAGTCGTTTTAGGAGAGCCCATGAAGTCTTTAAAAGTGGGCACGTACGGGCCGCGGTTCGGCGGACGGAGACTGGACCCGCGAGGGTGGGTTCTCCCCCGTGTCATTAGGGCAGTAGAGCCGGGATGCAGGCTGCGGTGCGGGAGCGGGTGCTGGTGCTGGCAGGGAGGTGGGATCCGCGCCCCCCCCCGGGGGCAGCTCTTTTTCCCTTGCCTCCTATTGACCGGGGAGGGTCACTCGCCGCCTGCCCTGAAGCTGGCAAGCACCGAGAAAGGCGAGCTCTGGGAGGGGTTCCTGTCCTGCCTCACCCCGCCGTAGCCTTGCCTGGCCTGGGTGGGGGGAAGGTGAGAGCCCTTCCTTCCTCCCGGGGACTCCCCTCTGCAGCCGCCGACGCGCTGCACAGCGCGGCCGGGCTGGGGGCTCGGGCCTCGGGCACTGCCCGCATGCTGTCTTCGGCGGCTGCGGTAATGCGCAAAACTACTCTTTGTAATCTCCTTTTCAACAGTGAGGAGTACATATAGGTAATTTTAATGAAGAGGTTCCTGTACCACATTATTAGCAATAAATCTACACCATTCTTTGTTGGTTAAAATCATTATCATCATCATCGGTATCATTACTGAACTCATTATTCTTGTGTTACTATCACAGTAGATTTATGATAACACCCACCATCACGCCTGAGTTAAAGAAGGTGTAAAGGTTTGATTAATAGCTGCTTTCACGTTTTAATACTCGACATTTTCTCACTTTTTTTTTTTTAATAAATAAGGGGCATGATAATTACAGGAAGTAATTACTGCTTTTGTTATAAAGTGTCTGATTAGGAGCACAGACGCTTTTCCTCAAGTAAAGTATAAATAAATAAATAACCTAGTGGACACAATAAGTTCTCGTAACGATGCAGTAAGGCAGACTTTGAGAACAATTAAGATCTTGCTCAATCATAGCGACATTTTAGATTAATAAGCGTTAACAGAAAGAAATACCCCCCCTCAAAAAAAAAAAAAAAAGGCAAGCCTGTCTTCGCAGGTTTGCGGAGAATAACACGACAGTAGCAGCTGGAGTGAAAGACACGGAGAGGATGTCACCTTTCCACCCGCGCTCATACTACAAGAAAAAAATATATTAAAAAAAAAAAAAAAAGGAAAGGAAAAACCTAAAAGACAACCACTCGGCGCCTCAGGCTTGGCGTGTGCTTTTGCACAAGGTGAACAGGCTGGATGCTTGTAACGCTGTTACGGGTGTTACTGCGCGGCCTCCCGAGCGCCGATTCCCCTTCCCCGGGGCGGGAGGCGGCGGGACCGGCCCCGGCCTCGGCAGGCGGGAGCCACCACACTCGCTCTCCCTGAAAGGTTACACGGCGCTCTGCCTCGCTTTGTCTTCTCCGTGCCCTTTCCTGGCAAAAATGGAGACATCACATCCTTGCCCGGCCCCGGCTCAGTATTTATGAAGGTTTTCTGACAAATAGGCAGGCTGGCCACGCATGGGTGACTGCCTTCATTCCGCACTTGGCTTGTTTACATAGGACCGGCACCATTTCCACGGATTAAACAAATCACAGCGAGAAGGAGACATTTATAATCCGCCAACGAGGCCACAGGCAGTTAAAAAATGTGTGCGTGTGTGTCTATGCTGTGAGAAAGAAAAATAAATGTTCATGTCCAGGGAGCTGACCTTCTTCTTGGAGGGTAACTCAAGGGGTATAGATATAAATATAGGCTGTATATAACGTCTTACACGCAAGTCCAAAGCATGTATTTAATAATTATCTGTTATACCCAGTCATTGTGCACAAATGCATAGCATTAGTTTGCACCTTACGCGGCCCTTCCACCCGAATTCCCCCCCCAGAAGCGGCTATATAATCCTCTGGCCGCACACAAAGCGACCTGCATACGCCGCCGGGCTCAGGGGTTTGCTTTCCAGCCGACCAGGATGGTGGGCCCGGCGCCCACGCGTGCCCGGGTACACACGCGTGGGAGGGGAGCAGGAGGGCCAACCACCCCCCGAACGGCATAGACTGCTCCCCACAGCGGGCCGGGGAGGGGTACACGGTTTCGGAGGTGGGGGAAAAGGGGGGGGTGGCCGGCGGCCGGCGCCTTGCAAGGAGGGCCCTGAGCTCGTCCCGGCCCCGGCGAGCTGCTCCCGTGGGCCGTGTCCGCAGCCGGGGGGTGAGGGGGGAGAAGAGGGGCGGAGGCGGCACCCTGCGGGCACGGCCGGGCCGCACCGGGCCCACCTCTCTGCTCCCCTGTCACCCGGAAGCGTTATCTTAAAAAAAAAAAAAAAAAAAGATTAAAAAAGGGAGAAATGACATGGTGCAGGAGCCGAAGGTATTTTTCAAAGTAAGAGCGTGCATTTTACGATCCCTCTCCCTCTATCTGCAGGAAGAGTGATGGTGCGGGGGAAGAAGCTCTAACTGGAAATGTTGCCCTTTATCTTCTGTCAGCTCTCAGGACACTTGGCTGCTGCTGCTTCTCCGCCTGCTGCTGGGGTTTTTATGACACATGTCACCCACTTCGGGCAGCCGGAGCAGGAGAAGGAAATTCCCTACAAAATAGCAATGGTTTCGAAAAAAAGGATCGCAACAAAATATTGAATAAATTCCCTTTTAATTTATTTGATCATTCCACATTACGGGGCTATGAATTGCTCAAATTTGATAACAAGTACTCAATTCAACTCATTATGTAAGTTAAATTAGACTTCGATAAAATTTCAGTGGCGCACAGTGGTTCCTAGAATGAAATGTAATTTGTGCAAGAATTTGTTGTATCTGTCACAAATATTTCCAATTAGCGACCGTAATTATTTGATAGTTTCTGCAATTATGGCTTAAACGGGTGAATTTGGGACTGTGGAGGACCCTAATTGGCCTAAATTTGATATTTTGCATATTTGCATAATGAGGAAATTGGTAGAAAATTGTGTTCATTCATTTGTGAAAAATCCTATGAATTTTATGAATTCGAAAGCTCTGTTTGTGCAGACTGTGACTTTGCTTGCTGATCCCTGAGGAGCTGAAGCTGAATGCCTGAATGGGCAGCGCGCCAACTTCTCCACCCGGAGGAGAAGCGGGGGAGGGAAAGGAAGAAAGGGGAAGGGGAAGGGGAAGGAGGGGACTGAGGGCTGGCGGCCGGGCGGCAGCAGCAGGGAGCCGCTGGCGCCCCAAGCCCCCAGAGCCTTGCCCCGGGCCGCCCTGTCACCCCGCCCCGACTCGCCTCGGGGAAGGGGTAACGACGGGGGGGACGACGACGACGACGACACGGGACTGGGATGCTGATAAGTGTGCACTTGGTTAAATTAAATTGCCAAAGCTTCTCCTTTCAGTAAAAGTGTTTGATCTATTGCGCTGTCAATTTAGAGTGTTTAAAGAGAAGCAAAAAGCATAGATTTTAAGATGCTGTCCCAGCACCCATTCGTCAATCATCAGGGACTCTAGGCCTCGCGTTTTGCTGTAGTTAACATCTCAACTCTCTGACACGGGAAGCCAGAGCGGGAAAAGCCACGGAGCCAGGACCGGCGGGGCGAGGGGGGGTGGGAACAGCCCGGCACCCCGCCGCCTCGGCACCCCGCTCCCACCCGGGTGCCGCAAAGGGGGAGTTTGTGGTGGAAGGGAGGAGGGAAGCAGGCTCGCTAACAGGAAGGGATGGCGGTAGGAAATCCTCGCTTTATTGCCTTCCCGGACGGCGATCGGGGAGGGGCAGTGCGCTGGGTGATGTCGGTGGGACAAGCTCTTCTTCCCGCTGCCTTTCCCCCCACGCTTTCCTTCGGGCAAGGCTTTAGGAAGGTCCCGAAAGTCACCCGATAGAAGGTTGCCCTCCCTCTTCCCGCCTAGGAACATCCTTTACACCAGGGTTTCCAGACCCTGGACTGCACAAGCTGAGAAAAGCTGCAGTGGCTGAACTGGGGATGTAATATATTCCCCTGAAGAGTTTTACACACTCCAGCTCTCGACTGTAACTTCGGTTGGTTAGCGCTTTCCCCATCAACATGGAGGTGTATAATGTGAAGATGTAACAGACTCTAAATGCTTAAGTGCTTTGTTTCACAGCACATTTTCAGTAAAGGTCAAAATAAATTCATCTCCCTTCACGCAGCATTTGTATTTCCCTTCCTGAGCCATTTGCATGGGGCTTGGGGTGGAATCACCATCAAATACTGAAAAGCACCCATGAGTGAACACAGGAATCAACTTCCCACAGCTTTGTTCTGTGATGAAGATGATGCAACTTACACCACATATCTCTATTTGACGTGTTTGATGTCACTCTTTGATCAAACCACTGATCTCTTCCATGCCTTCACTTTATTGGTGTTTGTGATGGTGGGGGATGGCAGGTGGTAATGGTCCTGATTTGTAATGAACTCAGAATTTAATGAGTATGAAAGTGAGGGGGATAAGGGTTTGAGGCTCAGAGTCTGTGTATTTTCTGTAGTGATAGATTCCCCTTCACTGATGACAATTTTGAGGATATCTGTGCTGAGCCCTTTGGAGTCAGGTTGTGCTGAGCCAGTCTATTGTGATCTACTGTGGATATTCTAGCATCCCAAGCCATATCCTAGATGTAGAGTTCAACTTGTTTTCCCTTCCTCCAGATTCAGTTTAGCCCTCTCATAATCTCTGTTGGCTTTTGTTTCTCTTTTCACTTTTGCTTCATAGTTCTTCCACTTTCTTCCTTCCTCACCAGCATCCCATGTTTTATTTTTCTCCAGAAATGTTCCTTTTCCCGTGAAAAACTCACATATGTTCTCTGGCTGGAACTATGTTGCTTGAAGTTCAAGTAAGAAAACCATCTGACTCCCAGAAGGCAGAATAGGCGTATCAGCAAGGATCTTCAGATAAACAGAAACCTGTGGACAGATTACTCATTGTACTAGTTGAAACCAAAGTCCTCAACCTGCGGTGTGATTACACCCAACACCCAGTCAATTCTGGAAAATGGAGAAAAAGATGCACCTTCAAGAATGATGCTGGTTGCAGGATACATTAAAGACACATAAGGCTGCAACCAAGTTTCTTTACCATATGACATGGGTATTATTTTCCTTTGAAACACCATTTGGAAGAATCTCATTACATATATTTCCAATTAACTCTCTAGGAAATGCATTTCTTAACATAAACCCTTAGATACCACAAGGGCCCTGGGCTTCACGGTGAGCCTTGGAATAATGCTGCACAGGTGACTCTGGGATGCTAAAGACTGATTTATCAGCTTCTGCCTCAATACAACTCTTCAATCACCTACAGTTTTCTGGGTTTAGCTTGTATAAATAGTTACAACTCTTCATACATGAAAAGCTGAATTCCCACAGCCCTCATGGCCAGTTACATGTCTATGGCATTGCTGGAGCAGGACCCCAGCTTTCAGAAACCCTCTTCTAGAATACTGAAGAGAAGACTAAAAAGTAAAAAGAAACTTAAAAAAAAAAAAAATCCCCATTTCAGTTACAGCTGGGGAAGACAGTCTAAAGCCAGTTAAAGGTGCTTCCTCTTCCACGACATTTTTATTTCCAAGCTTTTAAAATATCATTATGTGTCTGCTGTATCATCTTCTGTTATTTATGTAACCACAGTTCTAGGGAACTTTTAACAAGTAAACTCTTGTGCAGATAGGTCACATAGGTAAACCTCACAGGAGAGAGAAAAATGTTTAGGAAGAAGTGTTACCATCTGAAGTTACAGTCTTCTTCATCTCAAACAATGAAGGAAGATGAACCTCATGTATACAGACATTTGGCACCCAAACCTGAGAGCTGTTGCCAGATTTATTTTCCTCCTGACACTAGCCCACAGGGTTAACCCAGGCTACAGGAGTGTTGTGCATGGAAGCAGGGACAGGGTGTGATGTGGGGGTATGTGACACAGACATGCTGGTACAGTGGAGTATCCCTTAAAGGAATTCTTCAATTAGGAGTCAAATTTGGCAACAGAGGATGGGAAGCACAAATAGGAAGAAAAGCCTTTCTCTGATGGTTTGATCACTTATTTAAATACTCTGTGTTATTTCTCATAGAAAAACTTGGTGTGGTCTGGTATTACTAAAGTACTGGTGCAAGAGGGAATGTGAGTAGTAAATATACTTGCAGGATTAGATCCCTAGCAGGCAACTACCATACAATGTGATCATAACACTCAAATTTTAACAAAGACTAAGAAAAAGTGAATAAGCAAACAGGCCAAGAAACAGTCAACTATTCTTGATCTGAAAGAAAGCGACTCCTCCAACCAATTTTCTCTTTCACTTCCTTCCCATAAAGCTGCAATTGAAAATAGCAAAGGTATTATGAATGGCATAGGCATCAAGCCTAACATTCATACTTTAAAAACCCACATCATGAAGCCAGTCCCCTTTGAGTTGATACGCACTTCTGTGTAAGAAGCCTTCTCTCTTTGCGGTGCTATGAAGCACCATTTCCTGTGATATCGAAATCAAAGCTCAACTGTATTTCTATAAAATAAGCACTCCACATCTCTGTCATGAGTGAAAAATACAGTCTGTCTCCTTCAAACTAGAGATCTTGCTCTTGTATGCAAATATATTTTTATATGAGATTTCAACAGGGATCTGTTAAAACTAAAAAATGGGTACAATAAGAAAATGAGCACCCACATCAAGTCTCTTCTGTCCATACGAACCATACTCTTCCTAATCAGAAGGCTGCAAAGATGGCTTTCCATGTCCATTTAGTTAGAACTCACTGAAATTGAGTGCTCACAACTGAAGGTACATGCACACATTTTAAATGTTAATAACCACATTTCCAGCTATTCTCTATAACCTCTTCCAAAATGTTTACAAACTCCCATTGTTATCAGTGAGCTTGATGTTGCCTCCAGTAACACAATAGTTTTGAAAATACCATGTGACATTTATTAGTGTGGCTGAGGTTGTGGAAGACAGCTCCATTGAAAACCGTGGCTTCTTGTTCAATCATGGCTTCTTTCCCTCCATTGCTTCAGAAAACAGGGAAGCTCCATCTCCCCGTTTCCATCGCGAATGGTGGAAACATGTTGGTCATAAGGACAGGTCTTCCTGGGCATCTCTGAAAATGTTACTGTGCAGCAGTACCTGCTGAAGGATAAACTTTTGCTAAAGCCAAAATACTGGAAAACAATGATCATCAGAATACAAGAATTTATTTTCAGTAAGCATATGCTGCATCTGATTAAATCAACAAATTGATTAGAAAAAGACGGGGATAGGTAAATGAAGGTGTTTGAAACCGAAACAAGGCTGGGGTTTGGATACAAGAGGACAGAAAACTATAAAAGAAGCCAGATAAACTGATGGAGTGAGGGATGAAGCAAACTGGTGGAGATAGTAGCTATTTTACATCATCCTGCAAAATTAATCCAAATTCCATTTGATGGACCAGTATGTTACAGTATTTCTATGCTGCTCTAAGTGGCTCATGCAACCACACAAAGGAGTGAAACTGGCTATAATATATGACATACAATATTCAGGTTGGACATGCCATATCTTCAAATCAGAAAAAATACACAGCAACATTTTTCCTTGAATTTTCTCCTTAGTGTCCATTTAGCACATTTGTAATAACCTCCTCCACCACACACACAGGCATACTTTATCCCAACTGTGAAAATTTATGTTAAACTTCAGCTATAGATAAGATTATCTATTTGTAGGTAATGTGATTGATGCTGTCAGAAAAACATGTTTGTGAAAATACTGGTAGTTCAGAATCAGGCTGGAATTGGGACAAAAATATAAGGCTAAATATATTAAACTTTGAAAATATATTTACAACATTCACTTATTTACCTTTTCCTTTCCCGTGCTGGAAGAAAAGACAACAAATCTTCAATATGTCTTCAAAAAACTTGCTTAACACAGAATATCTTTGTGTGGCGTCACAGTAGGATGAAATATAATTGTCATTGACAATTCCAGTTCTCATATGGTGAGGTACTTCCCTCTCAAGTCCTGCCAGATAACCAATGTATTTACAATCCCAAGACTGTATCCTTTCTGCTATTTAATAACACTCAATAATTTATACTTCTTACCAATGGCACTAAAGATGAACATCACTAATCTCAATTCTATAGGTAGTGAAACTGAAAAAAAGTTCAGTAAGAATATCTTGTAAATGCATGATGGGCTTAGGGAGACTTTAAAGCCTCTGCATTCTCTAGCCACCTGTTTGCAGCTTGTTTGAAAGGATCTTGTTAATGCTTGCCACAGGACATACCTCTGCATAAGCATCAGCCCCTGTGAGTGCTCCAGGTGTTACCCAGGACATCTTCACTGGATGTGCCTTGTGAGCTTAAAGAGGATAAAGGACTCCACAACCCACACTGACTCAGGAGTGCCAAAGGTCTCCAGAAGTGAGGAGGTAACAGATGGGCCTTCACCAAGTTGCAGCAGTCTAGTTGTAGGCTTGTAACATGAAGATCTATGTCTGCAGAAAGAAATCTCCTGTAGCCAGGAACAAGCTCAGGAACATGTGAGACATTCTAAGATGTAGAAGTCATTTGGAACTGGTCACAGAAGGAAGAATTATTATCTTTTTAAAATCACAAGCACCCCTTTGAATGCATGGGTCCAGGAGCTATGCTTGCCAGTCTCTTGCTCATCCTAAAGAAATTCGATCTGTCTGACCATAAGCCAGGAGTAAATACTACACATCCCTCACCTTTGCTCTCTAACCTTTCTCCAGACTGGCATGGGGGGCAGTGTATGGGAAATAGTGAAGTTCCAAAGATTTCCCTCTTACTGTTCTTAACACCAAAAAAAGTGCAAAAGAAATGAAGAGATGATTCTTAATTTCTGCATTTTGGGGGAAGAGAGAATAAGGGGATGTGGCTGTATTTTCCACTCAGCTCCCTCTGAGTCTGTTCTTGGCTGCCAGAAAAGTGGAACCTTCAGTATCCCAGCGGATGTCTCCCCACTTCCTGGCAGGGCAGTCTGCTTCCACATAAGGACAGAGCAAGGCAAGGAATACCTGGACTGGCTGTCCAGAGCTATGCATCAGGGGGTTAGAGCACACCCCTCTTGATTTCCAGTGTCATGTCTGAGCAATATGTTGTCTTTGTACATTTAATGTAGAAAATAAAAGGTGGTGCAGGAGCAAAGGACTATTTTCCTCACTGAAGTTTTTGGCCACAAATGTTTGTATATATGATCCATTTGGCTGAATGGACTCTCTCACTCGGCTTCTTCTCCAGACGCCTAAGTGGTGGCAGCTCCGCCCACTTTCATTTGTGCTCTGTGTGTCTCCTTCCCTGGAAGGAAATTAATGGAAACTGCTTGATGCTCAGCTTCTCTGAAAAATCAGGCTTAACTGTGAACACTGGAGTTGAACTTTATTAGACTACTATTTTGAACATATTAGTGCTGGATTTTATTCAGATTTATTAGCATGATGACAAAAATATCTGCGGTACGGAAAAAAAAAAAGAGTCCCATCACTCAATTGGCTTGATTCATTTTCCTGTAGTATCTCTTCCAGTCCATCTGCTGAAAGGTGAAGCCAAAATGTTTTAGAATTATGTTTTCATAGGGAATTCTCTGTTAATTAGTTATCTCTCTCTGCCATGTGTAGCAACTGATGAAATCAGCTACTGTAATTTCATGAGAGGCAATGTTGGCCTGTTTGTTTGTATCATCATGAACACTTTCTTACACACAGCACTCTAGTGGAACACAAGTGGTCCAAATAACAGTCTATTTTAATATAATGAGGACACACAGCCACTGTAGCATCACAATTTCTTATTTTCTTGTGTCTAAAAATGTGGTCTTGGAGTAATTGCATCAGAAAGATTTTATGGACTCAGATTCATTTTTACATACATTCTTTATGCATTTTTACAGAATAGAGCTTAGCTTACTAAAGTTACTGCTAAGATTTGTTTATTTTTGTAGAACAAAATAATCTGTTCTGCAGTTGTATTTAATAGGCCAAAGTTACACATCTTCTAGTATCATTTGCTGCTTGTAGTTCATTTAATGAGGATATGGCACTACCACAGAAAAGTATGGTTTGTGATTGCAAATTAAATATTTCAGTATTTTTACCTTTTAATACCACATAATGCTTTGGATAGCTAAAGGTTGGCTTGTTTCCAGGGCACTTCATTATAGAGGAAAATACGAAATATAATTTTATATACTTCTCATGGGGTTTTTTGTTTTGGTTTGGTTTTGGGGTTTTTTCTGGCAAATAGGTAGTGCTTTCCATTCATAGGTCCCAGTGTGAGTCCTGGGTGAAGTGGGTGCTTCATTGGCTTCCTCTTTTACCATGGATAACATCCGAAAGGAAAGCAGAGACAAGCTGTAGGTGAGAAGTCCACCACTACTGGCTGCCAGCAACCTGCACTAGCCGCAGGATAACTACTCACTGCCTTCTCCTAGAGTAAGATCTTCTGTCCCCATGCTTTGCTGATCTCACTGGAATGAGGGAAATGCATCACTGAAATTCATATGCTTGGCATAGGAAAAGTTAAAGGACAAGTCAAAAGACTTAACAACTTGATGACACTTATAAAAGCAGCATTAGCAACATTGTTGCCTCTGTATTCAGTTTCTCATTTAGGGAAAGGGTGAAAGAAAGGCCTCATCAGACACCACGCTTTTCCAGGACTAGACAGAGGACGAGAGGTTCTTACTTCTGGTACTCCTTCCCAGGGAGATAAAAGGTAACAAGCTGATACTACCTCTAAAGCCCTTAACTTGTTGGTTTTAATGATTGTGTTCTGCAGCCTGTCATGTGAAGGAGCCCTCATTCAGCCAATATATCCTCCTAGGTCTACTGGTGAACACATATCATGAAAGATTGGTTACATCAGAACAGGAATCAACACTATTATATTGAAAACAACAGGCTAATGGTGCATAGCACAATTTGTGCAACTAGTGATTACTTGCTTTGGAAAGAAAAGGTATTAGAGCTTCAACATAAAAGGGATCTAAATATACCACTTTCATTACTTTCAAGATGCCCTCTGTAAATCTTTATAAAGATGGACTTAAGATGGTAAATTAACAAAAAACCCCCGAACCAAAACAGTTTAAACCATGTAGATAACATTGGAAATAGTGTTTCAAGTTGGTATAAGATATGTGGAAAATATATGAAATTAAATGTAGTATTTCCCTTCAGGCTGACAGAGAAAACAGTGACCTTGGCAGCTGACAATGGTGGCATTTGACAATCTTCATTTAGTATGTCCAAAACTAGCAGCAAGGCCCATGTGACGAAGAAAATTTCTCTGTGTTTCTCAGAGGAAAATGCTAGGACTCAATGAAAACCCAATGGAGTGAAACACACTGGTACAAGAACAGGGAAGTCAGGAGCATGAAGAAACACAGGGCAGCAGCATGGGAACTTTAAAAATAAGTCTTTTTAATATTTTAGGAGCCTTCCCCTTTCTGTATTTTATATTAAGATACCTGGTGTCCTGATCTGGTGTGAGTCATCTTGTACAAATCCAAATGTGGCTGTAAATCATAGAGTTAAAAAATTTCTGGTACAATGTATGTGAATTAGAAATCTAATTAGCTGATATATGTATGTGTGCAGAATCAGCAAGGCAGACATCTTAAATAAGTCATTTTAATTATGGGCTTCTGCAATACTCTGGGTGTCAAACAGCAGCTGAGATAACGGAGATGTGCAAAGCAATCTATAGTGACCGTATTGGGTTTATGCTCTCACATTTCTCCTTTTTCTCCTCTCTTCATGTATACAGAAGATATTTCTGCCTGATTTCACCTTAGAATTATTGGAAGACTCACAACTGTTTTTTCTGCCATTGCTGGATGACTTATTTTGGAATCTGTGTCTAGCAAGACATAATATTGTGAGTCCTTGGCTGTTAACCAGAAGGATAGCATCAAATAAACCTTGCCTTGCTGTAATATGTCACTGCAGTCAGATGTGAGCAAGTGCAAACAGTCCACAGCTTAAAAAAAAAAAAAAGTACAACCTCCAGTGTTTGTAAATTGCTAAACTTTCACTCCTTCCAATTTTGTGACTTTATTCTTTCACTGGTCTTACTGTATTTTGTGTTAGGTAAGATTTGGATCTCTACAGCAAGAAAGAAGAATAACATATTTTTTTAAAAAGAAAATACTTTTCTTGACATTTAAAGATTTCTTTAAATGTCAAGAAGAAACAAACTAAAGTCATAAACCAAACATCTTCTCTGTTAACATTGTTCTCTCCACGTTGTCCCTCTGTAGTGACAGGGCTATGCTGAGCTTTTTGAGACTTACGTTCTGCTCCTGAAAAGTAGAGCTACATAAATCAACTGAATTTAGTTTCTTGTATTGGTGACAGACTACCCAGTAACAGGTCGTAGTTTTCTCTGAGTTATTAAATAAATAGTTGTCTGAGATCATATTGGTAGAGCTTTTTAAAGAACTACCTGGTTGAGTGTGAATATTTGCTATTCATACTGTGTTGTGTACCTATGATAGGTTTAACCAGTTGTACTAGGCTGATTTTTGCTCTCTGATTAGGTGAGCATGTAGGTGCTTCTGATGTGATTACTTCCGTGTGCAAATTTAAAAATTTATCTCCATGAATACTTATCAGGCAACTGCAAATTTCTTTTCATGAAAATTCATGTCAGTAAAATTGAATTACATAAATGATTTAGAAATACCAAACACATAATTTAAAAATGCAGGAGAGCATTCAGAGGCTCCCCCTGCCCACTCATCAGTCTGTCAGCAATAATGAGAGGTGGTGGCTGAATTTTGTCCCAGTATTAGCAAAAAATATAATATAAAATCTTTGGGTAAATTGTTGAACAAACTTTTTTTAAAAAAATTTTTTTTTAAAAATGAGTTATGAACTTTAGGGTTTTTTGCAAAGTTGCATGACAGTTTCCTTAAAAGATACTGGGAATATTTATGTTAGTGAGCAAGAGAATTTGGCCCTGTGCAGATATAGCACAGACCTGAATTTTAATAATGAGAAAATATTTACAATTCAGAGATTCCAGACCTTGAGTTCTGACACAGTAGTAAAATTCATCCAGAACTTGCCCTAGGTCTTTGCGTCCCTTCAAAGGAATAATTGAGAACAGGAACAGTATAAATGTAGGGCTTAATCCTAAAGTTTTGCTAAAGTGTCTGTGAACTTTGATGATGGTTTTGGTGGATTTCATACACTGCATTCACAATGGCATTGTATGCTTTGACTTCCATGTTGTAAAGGCTGCATGATATACAGCAAAATCTCATGAAAAAATACTATAACAATTTTTAAAAGCCCCAAACTAGCCCAGTATTGTCTTTCTTTTTGCTGCTAATCTCTCTCTCATATCCCTCTTTCTTTTATTTTTTTTAGTACCCAAATAAAAATAAATATCACCAGTAGGGGGAATAGATGTATAAAAAACAAAGTCAAAACGTTTTTATTATTGATTTAGATGGCAGCTAGTTCACTTTAAAAGTCACTGGTTTATTGTTTTACTATGTCCTCAGCAAGAAAAAGATTTCAGGGGAGAGTATGGTTTTTAGATGTGTAGCTGAGGTTATTAGGAGGTTGTTGGGAGTTTATAGTTTATTCAGAAATACGGTAATGCCATTTAATTTCCTGGGAAAAAAGCAATGCCTTCATACAGTGATCAGGCTGGGAGGTGACTTTTCTGCCCACCTCTGCTCCCCCCCCGCGCCGCTCCCACAGCAAACCTGTGCTTACCTCCCATAAATGATAATGAAGGCAACTGTGAAAGAAAGTTGAGAAAGAGAGGGGAAACAAGCAAATAAAATGCCTGACTGAGAAGGCCTCTGAACTGTTACCATCCACAGCACCATGCAGCATCCCAGCATCTTCTCCAGACCTTAAGAATCACATACTGCTTGTACATCACTCTTGTGGCACTAACTGGGCAGTAATATCCACACATGATGAACACGATCTCCAAACATCAGAAGGCAAGAAAAGACGTAAATGACACAGCAGTCTTCAGTCAACTCAGCCTTCGCAGATGGACCCCTAAAAGGGTGAAGAATTTGCCTGGGATTGTAGGTTCATGGCAGTGCTCCTCACCTAAGCCATTTGCAAAATTAAACCCCTAAATTAAATAATATTTTTGCTAATAGTTTTCAAATAGCATTCCTCTTCAAATTGAATAAAAGGCTGAAGTCAAAGTAAAACAACAGGGAAAAGGACAAACTAGAAATGGGAAAGGGAAACAGGTTTCTTCAGGTGCAGCTTGATGCAGAAATAAGATATATCCAGTGAAGACTGAGGACGGATGGCTGGAAAATGGGACTGATACGCAGTGCCTGAATTAGACCAGAGCATGCCAGTAAGAAGGCCATTTGGGAGACAGAACTAGTGACCTCTGTTTTGAAGTTATTTCAGTGATTTTCTGCAATTCTGTGCTGGCCCTGACTTGATTGGAGAACCCAGAAATTAAATTTAGAAAGACTACTTTTTTTCTCTCTAGAAATACATGAGAAATGATTAGTCAAAGGCCAAATTGAAATAAAATTGCTAATTAAGATATTTAGTTATATTTTAAATTTTTTTCTACAATTTTTATT
>OU015527.1:54270720-54395720 GCA_907165065.1 Caprimulgus europaeus | reverse complement strand
GGGGAAAGGTGGGAAACAAACAAAAAGATTTAACAAGTGGTCAATAGGAGAAAGAGAGAGAGAGAATTTGCAGCCTGGAAAGTCAGAAGCCGGCAAAATCTTCACACACAAACACTGAAATGAATTACTGGAGAAATAAATTATATCTCACATTGTAACATTTAACATTGTGCTTGTGCATAATTGGAGCTATGCATCCCAATGTGATTCTTGCATTAAGATGATGATAAATAACTGCAGGAGGGAGAAAATATCTTAACTTCTCTTTAAAGGAACACAAAATACAGAAGACTCCATATCTTCACAAGAACACTAGCACCTTCAATGCAGTCTACCCTTACTGTCCATTATTAATATCTGCTTTGCGACCAAGAGTCAGATATCTGATAGGCTCAAGGACATTGAGAGCCACCACAAGGGTCACATTACACTCAGCTTCAGAGGAACAGGTACATGCTTCAGCTGTTTCACTGCAAAATCTAACCATGACTTTGACCATCTTCCTGATGACCATCAAAGGCTTTTTAACTGTAAAATAATAAAAAATAAGAACCTTTAGGGATAAGATTGAAAGACAAACTTGCAAGTACTGAACTCTCTTTTATGTAAAAAACTAGACCTGCCTTCTCTTGGAAAGAAAATCTTTACCCATCAAAGATCATCTGGCAATAGATAGTATGAGGAAAAAGTTCAGGATAGCAATCAGAAGCTTTTAATTTGCCACAGATATTCTATTTTTATATTATTTAGTACACTCTGTTTCTAGTAATCCATATGAAATATGTGATAATAATAACTATGAGTGAAAACCGTATTCTTGTTTGGAATTAAACTGCTTTGTAATCTTTAGGAAGATGCTTCAGATTCCTGTTACGTTATTATACTATATTCTCAATGCTACTGCCTTACAGAAAATGGAATGCTGAATGACCATGTGCTGATTCCCTTTTGCTATGAATTACGGCATTTCTTCCCGTAAGGTAAGAAATGACTTTATTCAGATTCTTGTGCTACTGGCTTTAAGCAGGAAAAGGTAGAAATAATGTCTCCCTAATAAATGTTTCTAAATTATGTGAAAGAAATAAAAGTGCAAGCCCATCTTAGTAACAAAAGATAAGCAATTTTGTTTTGTTTATATTGGTGAATTGAATAAGCAACCTACAAACTGAAGCACTCAAACAAGTTGAGATTGAAATCACTCCAGAAAGCAACCAGGCAGCCTAGTCAGGTAACCAGCAGGAAACTAAAGGAGACAGGCTACCTTCTCACGTCTTTCCAGGCTGTTTGATGGGACTGTAAGTCCTCACACGTAATCTATATTGTTACATATGCTTAGAGAGATCAGTAGGGAATAGCCTGGGAATTTATTTATTTATTACTGTTTGAGGTGATAAATTTATCAGTGTTTGGGGAGAAAAGAGAGACTGGCCTGTTGCATATTGTTCATTAAATTGAATTTTGAATAGTTTTGTATTGTTATATGAAATCCCCAACATGAGCTATTTTTGTACTTGGAAGAATGGAAACTCCAGTTATTGATAGTCTGAAGACAGCTGGCACCCATATAAGGTATACTTTGATATCACTTGCCTGAACCACAAAGCTCTTCATGATTTCTTAGGCTCCTGGGAAGCAAGGGAGACTATTGCTGTATTAAGAAATTGGGAGTATTTTTTATTTGCATTATAATATGTTCCTTTTTACATATAATATCAATATAAAAATTACTTACTTAGAGTTTCTATGTAATATGTAAAAAATCAGCATTTTCATGTCCTGGCACTATAAGATAAATCCAAAAAGACTGTGTTTCCAATCCCATCTCTTCTACTGGCTTACTGTTTTACATACGGTGAGTCTTTTAAGTTTTCTAGGACTCAAGAAACATGAGTATCTGAACTGCCCAATTTTTACTATTGCAGCTGAAGTCAATACAGTCTTTAGACACCCAGCTTCTCCTGTGAGAACCAGGTCTTCTATCTCAAGATGTGCACCCTGAAATTGCAGATATTTTTAAAAGTATTTCCCTTTGCAACTATTCACTTGAATTTTCCTTTTTGAAAAATAGGATCATATACTTACTTGTCCTTTAAATAGCTATGAGTGCCACGCATGAAAAATATTATATGGGCCTTCACCCAGCCCCACCTGAAAAACAAGTGTTTTTCCACTGGCTCTTGCAGAGTTTAAATCAAGACCTGTAAGTGCTAAACATTATTTTAAAAGCTGCATTCAAGATGATGTAGATTTTCTCCATATATATGTGATAGGGTAGAGATACATTCCAGAGGTGAATACAATAAAATTTTGGCAATAAACTATACAATGATAAACCTCAGTACCCTTCAAAATATTCTGAAAGCATCATAATACATCAGCATCCTGGTAAAAGCCAGGGACGGGATTCATTTGTTCACTACAGATATCTGCTTATGTTCTAGAGAAATAGGCACATTTTATGTTTGAGTTACCATAAAGCAACAGTCCAAAAGAGGCTGGGTGAACTGTAAAAAGAACCTGTGTTGACTAGCAGAGATACAGGTATCCAAGGAACAGATCTTGAAAGTTAAGCAAGTCCAACTGGGTGGAAATTCTTTATGATAGGATCAGTCCAGAGTCTGCTGATGACAACTGTATTATCTTCCATAGTTGCAGCAAGTAGCTGGTGTACGATTGATTGGAATGGGATCACACCTTTTATGATCCAGTAGGCAGAGTCCTGAAAGGTCTTGATCTTCTATGCCCTTGCCCTTTACATGTGCAATGTATTCAAAGCTCTTTGAGACATTCCTGGAAGTCACGCTAGAGACAGATATTGCCCAATGTTCTAGATAGATTGGAGCGTTGGGCAGTGATTAGTGGGATGAAATTTAACAAGGTCAAATGATGGATTCTGCACCTGGGATGTAGTAATGCCAGGCACAATTATAACTGGGAGAGGAGTGGCTGGAGAGCAGCCCTGCAGAAAGGGATCTGGGGTTACTGGTCAACAGCTGGCTCAATGCGAGTCAGCAGTGTGCCCTGGCAGCCTGTCCTGGTTTTGCTAGGATAGGGTTAATTTTCATCAAACACTGGAACAGGCTTCTAGAGATGCAGTCTTTGCCCCAAATGTGTCAATGTTCAAGAGGCATTTGGACAATGCCTTTAATAACTTGCTTTAACTTCTGGTCAGCCCTGAAGTGGTCAGGCAGTTGGACTAGGTGATAATTGTAGGTCCCTTCCAACAGAAATATTCCATTCCATTCCATTCCATTCCATTCCATTCCATTCCATTCCATTCCATTCCATTCCATTCCATTCCATTCCATTCCATTCCAAAAACCATAAAGCAACAAGACTCTTTTAAGACCTTCAGTTTAATTTCTGAGCGTAGTTCAAGATGCTAAAGATAATCTTTGGAGCCCTGAATGGTGTGAAACTACTCAAGAGACCACATATCACCACATACCCCAGTGAAAACTCTGTTGCAAGAGGATGCTGCCAGATCACAGGCTGAAGACCCTCTTTGCTATGTTTGCCATACTGTGTTCTGCAAAGAATGAAAATCAATTAGAAGAGGAAGAAGATTTAAAAGTATTTGCTGCCTACTTATTTGCACTTATGGTGGCCCTCCTGGCTATGTGCTGTCAGTCACAGATCAGCCATTACAGCTGGGACTTTTGAAGAGGAAATCCACTCTGTTTCCAAAATGCCAACGTTTTCTTTTGCAAAGCTGCCATGTTATCTCACACTACCTGACATCTTATATCCTAATTTTTCCACCCTAAAAAGGCCACTGTGCCATTCCACTTCCTTGGAAGGTGAAAGCACAGCTTATTTGCCTACACACATACCATTATTTGTGTGTGTGTGTGTGTGCAAGCACAGGCAAGTCAGATGTAATAGTACGTTTGCACAAAGTTGACTTCCAAATTAAGCAGTGAACTTGAAGCCTTCAGGTAACAAGTCTTCACTTGTTTGCTCCTCTTTTTATCTCTGTAAATATCATAACTGGCCACAATTCCTGTGACCTCCCACAAATTTATTTAAATTAAATTGCTGAAATGCCTTGTACTAGGTAGGAGAGAAACTGAAGAAAAATAAAGATATTAAAAAAAGCGCATCTCTATGTAAAACAGTTTAGAAAGTCTAGAATAGGGAATGTAAGTTAATGAAATTCTGTCAGCTTTCTCTTTTTCTTCCTTTCAAACTTATTTTTTTCCAGAAACAACCTCTCTCATGTAATCAAGTTTGTAAGGCTAGCAGTAAATGGCACAGTACAAAAGCCTACACAGGAGTAGGATATTTGTCCTCTGCCACTGCTGGCAGCATTGCCTAACCCAAAGCTTACCTGGCACATTCATCTGTGCTCCTCTGGTGGAAGTGGTATGGCAAGGACAGGGACTGTAAACTGCTATGTTTTTAACTTACAGAAATCCACTGAGTACATTTTTTTTCTTGGGACACATTGTTAGATATCAGCCAAAATTTTCCCATTTTGTCTCTTATTTATGTTGACATGAATTATGCTAATGCTTTTTCTATTCCCTTTTGGGCTGAAGAAAAGGGAGAATTGTCTATGGGTAGAAGTGTCTTCTTCCTCTGCATAAAAAGTTGCTTTTTGTTTTAACTTACCTGTGCCGAGCTTGGTGTTCCCTTTAGTTTGCAAGTGTATGTTTTCTTGGTAGTGTCGTCTTTAGATATATTTTATTTTATTAATATTCTGCCCCCCCCCCAAGATATTAATCTTCATCAGGATGTCCTTGGTGCTGTGTCTTAGGTTCTGGTGCACACCAGAAAGGGGCTATAAAAACCTGAGCTAGGCAATACTAGGTAGTATTGAAAAGGATAGGTGTTCTGTAAAGTGCTAGGATTAGTATGGCTGTACGCTTAATCTCATCTTTATTTTAGTTTACTTTGCTTTGTTATTTTATTTTATTGAAGCCATTTCTAGAAAGGACTTGCCTAAGTTTGTATTGGCTTTGTGGAAACACGATTTTGAATGACTGTCAGTTTCTCGCATTCTGATTTTACACAGCAATATTATCTAGATAAATTGATAAGTTATGAGAAATATCTTAATTTATGTTTTGATCTGATCCACCTAACATGGAAAAACTGTACAATGTTCCCTTGTTATTCTAAAACAAAAATGCTGTTCTAAAAGAAGCAACCATAACAGTCTGCCTTCCAACAAGTTTTGTGATTTCTAGCAAGGGATGTTTAAATAGACTTTAGCCAATACTGTTGTGAACAAATACTGTACTGCTCCCAAATTACCTGTTGTAGAATCTCACAGGCATATGGTTAGGGTCATTCAATGCATTCGAATTAAACTACCAGCAACTTCAAAGAACCAAAATATTCCAGGACTGGGTCACCAACCAGATCCTAGGAGTGCAAAGAAAGCCATCATACTTCTCAGACAGCTCCTAAGGGCAGACCTCTGTTCCCTTACAAACAGCACAACCTTATCAGCCATCGTCCTCTATCCAGTTATGCAGCAAGGCCAAGTTCTCCTTATGAGTTAAGCGTATCCACAGAGAAAACATGCATGTAACATGTTTTGATACTTCCTCAAGTAAGTTATGTCATGCCAGAGCGATACTGTGGTAGCCTGGGAACAGAGAGGGAGGATTTCTGAAGTCTTATGATGATTTGTGAGCTAGTACAGAATTACAACAGGCTTTATGGACTCATGGGACTCTGGAAAGTCTCAGTTCTTGCAGGGGTCTGAACTGCTTTCCTACACTGAATACCTCTTCCTGTCTTTTCAGGACATCCTTACCTGTCCTAAGCAGGAATTCCAGATATTTTTGAAAAAAACTAAACTTCAGTGTCTGATTCCCTATGCATCTGTAGGATTTCCCAGCTGAAGGCCCTTGAGATCAAAATTTCCTTCCCTTCACAATTCAGAAAAGCATTAGTCTAACCTGGTTTTGGTTGTTACATAAGACCCTGTGTAAGCTCTTGTCCTTCACAGAAGAGAACAGCAGAGAACAAATTAGGGCAAACCCCTTTGAATCCAACGGCACAGCCAATCACAGTGGTCTTGTCACGGGACATAGGGCAGCAAGGCAGGTGCAAGTGTGCAGTGATGGGCAGAGCTTGCGTGCCTGTGGGTCTGAGTGCCTAGACTTACTGGGAGGGTTTTTTTCCTCACCAAGCTCACAGAAAGGCAATGCAGACACAGCAGAACAAGCACTCTCTTCATACTCCTCCAGTGGCATTTTACAAGACATCAAAGACAGTTGCCTCTGGCATCATTAACTCACTGCGGATTCCCATAGCCTCTGAGACATAGGATGCAGAGATGTTTAGTAGGGATAGAAACAGATACATATCCACAATAGAGGATGCTTCCTGAGTAGGCACTTCTCTCTGCATCCATGGCATGTGTTTCAGTAGAACGAAAATTAGTTTATTTCACTCAGATTTGGGATTTCGTGTGTTTATATATTTGTTTACATTTGTTTTAGTCTTTCATGTCATTAACGTTCTCCCACGTAATTAGCAAATGCTCAGCCCTTCAGAGACACTAATATTATATGAACTTTTTTCTTTGTACTTTTAGTCTGCTTTCCTAAGCTGCTGTTGCAGGAGACATGCCAGGTTTTCAGACATGGCTTGTACTGATATTTTCTGCATGTAAACCACAACAGAACTGTTCTAGTGAAAGCCTACCTTATAATAAGGAAAAAGGATTTCCATCTCATTCTATTTTAAAATAACTTTAAAAAGTGTTGTTTTGACAAGAGAGCAAGACTGCTACAGTGGTTCTCATGCACCTGTGGCAGAAGATGCTTTCCTGGCAGTGTATCTCAGACCTTTGGTCATTATCCTCCAATGTCACCCAGTTAACTATCACTACAGGCTGGAAATCACTCATGAATCATGGCTTCTGTGAGTCTCTAGGACCTCAGATCTCCTCTGACCTTAAGCATCCTTTTCAATGCCATTAAATAAATTAAATGTTTAAATTACTTATATTAGCTTTAATTGTATAATTATAGAGTCAACGAGAAATAAATCTACAAAGGAGAAAGTTTAATCTAAAAAAAGGACTTGCCCTCACTTCGAAGTAGATGAACATGCCAGTGAAAATGATAGACACTGTAACCTCTGTAGGAATGCCAACTTATATCAAGCTTTCCTTGGCTATAGTCATGTAATAAAACAATACCACATTATGTAGTCTAGGGCAAACATCCTCATGTTATTTCAGTGTTTTACAGTGATATCCAGGAGAAAATAGCAGCTTTCCAGGTACGTGTTTGGATACAGAATGAGGGAAAGCCTTCCTCTGAGACACGCATAGACTGCAGACAGATGATGGGGACATCAAAGAGATCATATCTCTTTGATCCTGATTTCTCTACCGTCTACCCCCAGCAGCACAGAGGGCAGAGAATGGGGGTTCAGTCAGTTCATCTATACCACTCTTCCCAGCATGAAAGTCCAGGAACAAGATATTCCAAAGCAAGCTTCCCATGGAGTCACAGACCTCTTCAGGCTCAGCTCCTGGCTCCAGCATGGGGATGTCCACGGGCTGTGGATGGGCCTCTTGTCCAGCACACCTCCTTCCCCCTGGCTCTGGGGGTCCATCTCGGCTCTGGCATCAAGTGATTCTGGGGTCTCAATTCAGTCACACTTGCCCTTGGGCTCAGCTTTTCTGCTCCAGCGTGGAGTCCTCCATGGCCTACTTGTGTGTCTCTGCCCCGCAGTTGAACCTCCATGGGCTGCAGGGACCTCCTTTGCCTTCTCCTACTCCACGGGTGTTGAACTGGGTGTCTGAGGTTCTCTGTCCCCCCACCTCCCTCCTCCTTCCTCGTGGCAACGAAGCTCTCTCTTTGTTTAAGCCGATGGTCGCCTTTTGTTCAGGTCAATGGCCTCTTCTCCAGGTTCTCTCCACCTTCTTTTCCTTCCTGTCACAAATATGGATTTGCAGAGGTGTTTCTCTATTGCTAATTGGCTCAGACTGGGCTAGGAGGGCATACGCCTTGGAGCCAGGGGAGCTTTCACGGAGCTTCTCACAAGGTGGCTCCTTCCCCTAATACCAAAAAATCTGCCCCCTCCCGGCCACACACACAAACCCAACACATATACCACTAAAAATATCTTAAAATAAATTTGAACTCTTTTCAATGTGAACAGTGTAATTAGAAGCCTAATTTAACAAAAATAAATTTAATTAAGTTTTGTTAACTTAACTTTAACTTAGTTTAGCTATGCCCTTTCACAATGCTGACAGTAGTCTTGTGTATCTCCATTTACCTGTAAAATGTCCTCATGAACAAAGGTAATTGGGAAGATCGGTTTCATAGTGCCTTGGCATTAGCTTTTAGGAGATTGAATGTGAGCTCAAGACTAAATCTGCTTCCATCTGCATAGGGCCCTAGGCCCAGGCATGTCCCAGGGAACAATGGGGAAATTATCCATCAGCAAAGGCAACTTGCAGAGGGTAATGGGAGCTCAGTCCTTTGCCTTTGTAATTTCCCTCCTGCAGTTCAAGACCACTGTGCTGGACCATAGGAGCTGTTGGAGCCCTGTGCTGATTACTGTAATTTTGACTTAAAAATCAGAGTGGGGTGCTGTGGCTTGGTTTGACAGTCAGTATAAGTAAAAATTGTTGTAGGGAGGTAAAAAGGCCTCCTTCCTTTCCCCATGAAGTCTTTTCATCACTAGTTCAAATTTCTCATGGAAGGATTTCCTTTTCTCCCATACCTCTGCTGCAGAATTTTGCTGATGATCCTCCCTAGTGCTGTGCTCCCACCCTCCAGGAAGAGTGGAAAAAATATTTCCCACAGAGAAAAGGAAGAGAAGAGTTACTTCTTGTGCCTACAAAGATGGGAACCACAGTTGCCAAGGCATCCTGTAGTAAAAGGGGAGAAGAAACTTGGTTGTCTCCCACCACCCAGCAGTTCCTGGGAATGAGGATCACACTTTTATAAAGACAAACTGTCATTGCATCACATATACTGAGAAACAAATTGCAGGGAAGCTGGGCTATGAATTGATTCTCAATGATTAAATTCTCATCTTGGTGTGCTGGAATAGTGTGGAAGATCCAAATGATCCTGTTGTGTGGCAGCACTACATAAATCCAAGAATTTATGTCAGCGCTTTATAGAGCACCTTGGAAGTACCCAGTTTGGGGCTTTTGATTTGAATGTGGCACCATAGCTGATTTTCAAAGGAAACATTAGTCAAAGTCTCAGTTAAGACTCAGTTAAAATCAGTGGGTGGCTGTCATTACTCCTACAAAATTCTTCCCAGTGTCCAGGATGACGTTTTTGGCAAATAAGATTATAAATTGAATAGAGAGAGTAAAAAAAAAAAAAAAAAAAAAAAAAAGGAAAGAAAAAACCCAAACAGTTAATTTAGTTTTCAGAAGGTGAACAGCTGAGAAATTTGTACAAATTGCTTAAATGACCTATATGCAAAGGTCACTTAAATATTTGAGATGCTATAGGAGAGCTCACATAAAGAATACATTTCCACATAAATTCAACTGCCATGTTCAGGTAACTCATGGGCTCTCCACTTGAGACCAAGAGCCAAGCATCCAGAATAAATCACACATGCATCTGAAGCCCACAATGAAGAATGCTACAGAGACCTCCAAGTGCGCTCTAATGGAAGCCAGTGAGTCCATATAACACAACACCATAAACACCTATCACTTTAGGTTCAGAAGAGCATAGCCCTAGTACACGAGACTGAGCAACACTGTACCTTCATGCAACCTCTCAACATCACCTATGACATCATTTTTCATGGATGTCCTCTAGCTCAAACACAGCAAGACTGAGTTTCAAAACATAAATTGTATTTTTTCAAGCTAAACGTGTATTGTCATAGTTGTTTTTGAGGATAGTTTACTACCTTCTTTGGAAGTCAGAAGACACTGATACGTATCAATACCAGCAAGACTTTGTCAGAACTTTAGCTAGTGCTGCCCCTCACATTTTGATGGATGCTTACCATCCACCGTCATATGGCTCTGAACAATTCTTTTGTGCTGGGATGCCAACAAACAAGCTTGACTATGTTCAAGGTGCTAATATATGAGTTGATCTCCCATCATACTGATCAATGTTACACGTCTGTTTTTGTTGTCCATGGTACAATTAATGTTTTATTTAGACTGTATGCTTCCTGGAGACTCTATGGTTCTGCTTTTGTACAGCTCTTTGCATACTGGAGTCCTGGATTATTTTTTGTTCCTTTGGTGCTGTGTTATTACAAGGAGTGCAGACGCTACATTATTACAAGGAATAAATATCAACAACAGTAAATAGATTCAAATGAAAAATAACTGAAAGCAGAATGAAAACAATATTCTAGAAAGCTGAAAGAGTAAAGCTAGCATGGTGGAGCTGACTAAACTTAACCAACAGTGGATGATTAAACTGTATTTTTAGCAAGCTAAAGGTACAGCTATCACAGGTTTTTTTGAGGATGGTTTATTACCTTTTGTGGGAACTGGAAGATACTGATATATATCAATAACAACAAAGCTTTGTCAAAACAAAGGCTGATGTTAATTTTTATGGAAAAAATATTGATTCCATTGCAATTTGAAAAAACCTCCAAAATGCTTGAATATTTAATGTTCTAAAAAGATACAGGATAAAGACAGCAATGCTGTCATCAACCTCCCACAGATTTCAAGGTTCTGTGACTTACCTGTAAAATGTCAGTCTCATGTGAACTATGAGTACTTTCTTATTGAAAAAAAGGATAGACTTGGAAGAATTCTATCAGCATTTTTTCTTACACAATTAGTCATGTATCCATTATTGGTAGTCAGAAAATCCATGGATATTTGCCACACATTTCCACTTTTTGTGGTGAAATCATTACTGAACAGAAAGGTTGCTTTTGTTCTGGAAAAATTACTTGACACATTATTTTTGTTTGTCTTTGTGTGACAAAGAACATACTTCATTGCATGCTGAGTTTTTCTGTTTTGAATTCTGTTGCGAACAGAACTGTTTGCAGACTTGGGAAAGGTTCAGTGTATATCATAGAATCATAGAATGGTTTGGGTTGGAAGGGACCTTAAAGATCATCTAATTCCAACCACCCTGCCATGAACAGAGACACCTTCCACTAGACCAGGCTCAAAGTCTTGTCCAACCTGGCCTTAAACACTTCCATGGAGGGGACAGCCACAACTTCTCTGGGCAACCTGTTCCAGTGTCTCACCACCCTCACAGTAAAGAATTTCTACCTATTATCTAATCTAAATCTGCCCTTTCTAGTTTAAAGCCATTACCCCTCATCCTGTCACTACCTGTCCTTATAAAAAGTCCCACCCCAGCCTTCCTGTTGGCCCCTTAAGGTACTGGAAGGCCCCCATAAGTTCTCCTTGTAACCTTCTGTTCTCCAGGCTGAACAGCCCCAATTCTCTCAGCCTGTCCTCACAGGATAAATGCTCCAGCCCTCTGATCATCCTGGTGGCCCTCCTCTGGACTTGCTCCAGTAGTTCCACGTCCTTCTTGTGTTGGAGGCCCCAGAACTGGACACAGTACTTCAGGTGGAGTCTCATGAGAGAGCAGTAGAGAGGGAGAATTACAGCCCGCAACCTGCTGGCCACGCTTCTTTTGATGCAGCCCAAGATACAGTTGGCCTTCTGGGCTGTGAGTGTGCATTGCTAGCTCATGTTGAGCTTCTCGTCCACCAGTACCTCCAGCTCCTTCTCCTCAGGGCTGCTCTTGATCCATTCTCCACCCAACCTGTATTTGTGCTTGGGATTGCCCAACCCAGGTGTAGAACCTGGCACTTGGCCTCATTGAACCTTCATGAGAGCAAACCTCTCAAGCCTGTCAAGATCCCTCTGGATGGCATCCCTTCCCTCCAGTGTGTCAACTGCACCACACAGCTTGGTGTTGTCAGCACGCTTGCTGAGGGCGCACCCAGTCCGACTGTCCACGTCACCAAGAAAGATGTTAGATAGCACCCATTCCAATGCTGACCCCTGAGGGACGCCACTCACTATGTAAGTTAAAGTCACTTCAGAACAGCTCTAATCTGCATGATTGCTCACTTAAACAATCACCAAGGGCTTTCCTGGTGCTAGCAGCTTCACAGAAGGTAAATATTCCAACTCAAATTGGCTTTTCTTGGAATAGTTTACTAATTAATTAGACTCAAATAAATAAATAAAAAATCATAGACTTAATAAAAAATGGACTAAATTTTTTCAAAAACATTTAAAAATATATAGAAAATGGAAGATGCTTTCATTTTTAATAAATTAAAAGGTCACAAGAACTGTGTTCTATGAGAAGGCTTAAATTCTCATTTAAAAAAAATCCCACACCTGATAACCCCAATATATCAGTTTGAACATGTCACCAGTGTGCTCCATTACTGCTCAGTTGCCAGATGTCCCACCTGTTCCCTAGGGTTGGCACTCTGGCCTTAGTATGCCTTCCACAGTACATAACACCTGGGGGTTCCCATGATACACTGCCTTCCTTTGTTTGGAAGAGAACTCCTGGCACATTACATCCCGCATGAGGATGAGTTTATAAAGGGAAACACATCAGGAAATCAAGAAACTCCCATTTAGTATAAAATAACTGTGTTGCTTCTAGTTGGACTAATTTGGGTTTCTGATCGAAGTCTTATCTTCCATTTTTCACCAGAATTGAAATGTTTACTTGCTCTAGCAAACAAATACCTTTTGCTTAACTATCAGAAAGGGATGACTTATCTTCACCTTATTTCTCAAAATAACATACTGATTGTAGCCAAGCCTGGATCAGCCTAACTTCTAGATCATGTTTTTGATGGTATCCTTTATATAGCAGCAGTGTATAAGAATTTGCTTCACATATTTCATTTTGATGATTTCCTTCATGATTCCACTGCTGCAGCCACACAGGCAGTACTTCTGGATCCTTTTATAAACAATTTTTTACCTTTTCCTTGGGGATGCTTGCTATTCAGAGTTTAATACATAAAAGTACAGAATGTGCCCATTTTCTTTTGCTCTTATTCCTATATTCACACTATAAGACAGTACACATTACAGTGCATGAATTTGCTATGAACAACACAGGTACTAGAGGGAGAGAAAAAAACAGTGTGAGGAAGAACAGTGTCAAGTCCAGAAAACATAGTTGTAGGGCAGATGGGGAGTTTGAAGACAAAAGGAAGAGGACTGGAAGAGTCCAGGAGGCTGGAGGGAGGAAGGACAAAAGCAAAGAAGAATTTGTTTGCAGCATGGAGAGAGGTTCTACGAACAGGAAAAGGATGGATATAAGTGATTTCCATGGGCAAGCAATAGATGACCACCTGAGGTGGCAAAGCTGGAGGGCAGAGTAGTGTGTATGTGTGTGGCTCTGTGAGAAGTTCATACGTGAAAGGCAAAGAAAGAAGCAGAATGAGACAAGATATTGAGGACAGTAAAACAGACTGACAACATGGACATATCGAAACTCCTCTGGGATAATCACCTTGATTTGCCCCTTTTTCCCTTTTCCAAACCACTCAATGTTGCATGTTGCCAGTGTCAAACCTGTGAAAATTTGGCTGTCTGACAAAGAGGTGCTGGAAGATCTTTGGCAGTGACAATATTAATTTTGGTTGGCAGCTGCTGCTGTGGAAGTGTATTGTTCAACCAACCTAAAATTCAATTTTATCTCCAAAAGAACACTTTCCTATTTCAAAAAGGAATACCTAAAGAGGTTAAGATTTCTATCAACATGTCATCTATGCATATAAAATAGTCCAGAGAAATGCTTATATAAAATTATGTCTCTACCTAATGAATCTTCTGGGGAAGTAAGGAGAATAAAGTTGAAATTGTGAGTGATTTCGTTTACATTCCTTTTGGAGTTCTCAAAGGAAGAAAGCTTAAAGAAAGACGATCTTGAAATGAATGTTGCCACTCACATCCTCTTCATAAACTGGTCAGAAAGATTTAGAAATCTGAGGCTAGGTATCTAAATTTACAATCTCTATCCACTTCTTAAAATCCAAGCCAAATGGTCTTCTTGAAGTGAACTATCTTCACCAATACAACACATACTTGGCGTTTTACTATTTTTATGAAAACCTATTGACAAACCCATGATATCCTATCCATGGGTAACATGACAGCATATACTAAGAAAAAACCCTTAAATGCAGAGTAAGTGGTTACTGCAGCTTTTGTCCCTGTGGAGGAGCAAACCCCCTGCTCCCAACCCAACAATCTCATTATCTGGAAGAAAGTTTTTCCCTCATCTTTCCTAGAACCCTTCTGTTTTATAGTACTCCAGGTGTCTAAGCTATTGTTTCAGCAATATTTAATTTCTCTTCAAAGAATGGACTTGTATGTGAATAAAAAAAAAAGAGGAATGAAGTGCCCTGGTGCTAAGAGACTTTGTGGGATTGTACCACAGCATATCTACTTGTCAGTTCAAAGCATAAGGGAACAAACGACAGAAGTCTCAGATGGACTAAGTCAGGAAGTCAAAGACAAAGAGAGAAGCATTTCTGAAGTTAGCTTTTCTTACTGATATGCTTTGCTTTGCTGCAGTATTCTTCATATCTTTGGTAGGGCAAATGCATAGCAGAGTGGGAGGGAGTATTGTGTGCATAGTACTCGTCTGTTCTATTCTGTTATTACTTTTCTTAATCTTCTTTATCTTTCAAAAATTGTTTGATTTATGCTTTTGCAGAAAAAAAGATGATTGATTTATGTGGTGCACAGATTGAAAGTAAGAAGTAAAGATACTATTATGATTTAGAGTACACAAATTGTCCTGGTGACTACTGAAGCAACATTTTGTTTACTTTAGGCTAATAGACCTGTCTTTAAAAGGAACAGTGAGAAGGGAAGTGTCCTCAACTTAGGAGACTTTTTAGTTTAAATAATAAGGAGGAACTATACATGCAAAGAAAAATATCAAGCATAAAATCAAGTGGATGAAGACAGGTTGAAATAAGAATTTGCCATTAGCAGAAATGTTTATGGCTAAATTTGTCAACTATTGGATATGAAGAAACCTGTTTTTTGCTATGTAGCAAGAAAGTAGACTACCTGACTCCTCTTGAAGCTTATATCTAAATATTTATAAAGATGTAGTCAAGGCTCTGTAAAAATACAAATATAGTAATGGAACTCATTTGGGTGGCTTTGGCAAAAAGATTGTTCATTAATGTTATTGATGTACACTGGAAGACATCTGATGTGAAGTTCGTAATTGAAATGTTACAAACACTTCAGCATATGGATCCTTCACATTCACTTAATTGCCAGTTTAGTAATAATTTTATGTAATGAGGAATTATTAATAATACGTGAAGTACTAAATTGACGTAATCACAAAAAACCGTAATATGACATCCACTGTACAAAGGATGTTATAATTCCAGGTGTCTTTGTTATATTTTAAACAAAGGATATAACTGGAAAAATTCATCTTTCAAAACTGTTGACTCTATAAAGTTTTAATATTTTTTATATAATTGTGTTTAAAGGTAAGGCTATTAATCAGACATTTTTTTCCTCATTCTTAATAACCCTTATTAGCATCCAGTTATGACAAAAAACTTGACAAATGATCGTTAACAAACTGCCTTACAGTTTTGTGGCACAAGACCCACTGTGAAATAAATCTCTACGCTGTTTCTTTGATTATGTAGGCAGAAACCAATACCCCGTTCAAAAAGGTGAGAAAAGAGGATCAAATTTGTCTCTTTTGCAGTTGCAGTTTCAGTTTAATCATTGTGGAAGATTGTGATATTGGGACAAGAGATCTTTTATCTCCAGTACACCAATAAAAATCTTCCCTAAGTTTGCAATTACTGAAAGTCAATAGCCTATTGGTATGAGAAATGTACTCTTTGAGGACAAATGTCCACAACACAGTTATCACCCATATTGCCACAGAGAACAGATTGAGTGGGCACAGAGAATGTCAGGCACCTCCCCAGGTAATCCTCGGCACGGCAGGATCAGCACACACTGATGTGGGGACCAGTGAAGTGTGCAAGGCCGCTCATTCTCTGGGAGTCTTGTCTAGTCTATGACTTCATTTTCCTGAGTCATTATTCTGACACGTCTCATGGGCAACATCTTCAGAGATAGAAAAGAGCCAATGTAAGTTTTTACTTAAAGTAGTATAAATCAAGAGAAACCCTACCGAAGCAAATGACTTTCTATACAAAATCATAAAAGCAAGAAGTAAACCAAAGCTATTAATGAACAGCAAAACAGAAAGCAGAAGTCTTAAATTCCATTCTACTTCACTTCAGGTTAAAGTGAGAGGCACAGGAATTGAAGTTCTCTGGTTCGCCCGATCTGGGAGATGGAATTGTGAGACCTACACTTTGGCATACAAAATACATTGTGTGGCACGTGTCTGACTAAAAAAATTTGTATACCTGAGTGACCTTATCTAGAATTACTGTGTATGCTTTTAGCTCTTCTGCTCCTTTTTCATAAAACCAACATCAGTGATGAACTCTGGTTTAAATCAAAAGGATGAAGATCGGTATATTTGCCAGAAGGCATTTTCTGAACAGCAATTAAAGAAAAAAGATAACAAGCATGAAAATTAAAATTAGAGGTCAATTTTGTTTCAGTTTTAGGAGGACACCTATCTCAAGAGTTAATAATACTTTGATAAAGGAGATCCCACTTAGTAGCTAAGGAGTGGCCCATTTCAGGTGTTACTGTAACTGATCAGTGGGTCTTCACAGGGCTGTATGCAGAAAATCTCAGGTTTTATTCACTATTCTTACTTGAACATATTTTAATAAAATCTTGTACTAAAATACAACTTTTAGTACTTGCATCACCTTTTAAAATACTACATTTTGGGATTTGAATAATTGCTTTCTGATATTCTCCTTGGAAAAGTCTAGCTAGGAATTACATAAACTATATTCAACAGCAAATAGGACATAGCCTTTAAAGAGACCATATGTACATGTTTCATAAGGGAGATAAAACAAATTATTTGTACATTACACTCTAACTAAGATAAGAATTTTTCAGGCTATGTAAAAAGTCTGTGCTCTTTGTGTGATATAATTTCAATGCTAGTACATATGCTATGATTTGATGAATTGCAATAATTACTATGTGCATTGTACTCTTCCCTTCTTGTGTTCACATTTGCAGATTTTTTCTGTGAGGCTCGCTAATGGTTTGTGTTTTAACCAATTTAATACCTCTTTTCTTAAAGTATTTAGAAGCATTTGTTTATATAAAGAAATTGCTGTTTCACAGGCAAAAGGGATCTATTTTAATATTTTAGAAATCTGCAAAATAGTACTGAAGAAAACCGAAGCATTATGTATTCTGAGAAATGGTACAACAGAGTATCTTATTTCTTGTAAAACATATTAAGCAATAGCAATCATTTTAGGCAAATGTTTATTTTGTATTTGATCACTAAGCAAGAGGGAATTTCATTCATCTTCATTTTTGCATTTTTAAGTCCACATAATTTAGTTCACACTGGAGCACGAAGCTGTATGTTAATAATTTTTCTTTGCGTATTTTATTATGTGAAAGGCAAAGTATTTTTCTCTCTCTCTTATTTTCATTTTGTTTTGCTTTTGCTTTTGGCTCTGTATATAACCAGAAAAGCATGATACACAGGAAGATGAGAAGCCCCTTATCTTAACATCTACATAAAAAGTAGCAGTAGGAGATGGCGATAATGCTCCTTCTCTCCTTGTGAAAGCGTACAGGAGAACTCACAAAGAGAGTGAAAGAGTAAGAGGAAGCAGTTGACAAGCTGGAAAGGAGGAAATTCCAAAAACTCATTTTCAGATATGGTTTGATACCTAGTAGTCTAAGATTACAATTAATATTACTTGTTTTATGAAGCTCTTCTCCTTTCTAAAGTCTCTGTCCTTAGCTGTAAGATTTGTATTCTAATTAAAATCAGAGGATGATGCTCTTGCTTATATCAAATAGTCCCTTGAACTCTAAGGAGTCCCTCTGAAATAAAACACCAACTCATACTGAGTTATGACACCACAAACCAGCAAATTCCCTACAGCCTGTTTTAACTTAAATACAATTCTATAAAATATAGTAATGAAGTGCATGAAGTAAAAAACATACACAATGAAAAACATCATTAAATGCTGTGCATTTCACCTAGCTCATCAAGAAAAAGATCTCTAAGATGACACAAATGGGAGAGTAGGCACAATTTTCTAAAACTGTAACCTATAATAACTACAGCAGGAAAGTATAAAATAGTAAGAATTAGTATTAGGAATCCAGTCCTGAGGGTACCAAACAATCTCAAATTTTATTTAAGTCCGTGGGAGCCCTAGGTGCTTGAACCTCTATGAAGCATGCCCTAGATGACTAGCTAAGAATTTCATCTCATAAGAAACCAGAAACAATGAATATTATCCTTACTGAAATGACAGTGACACTGGGAGGGTTTTTTACATTAGACCTGAGTGAGCATTTTATTTGCTGAAAATTATTCTGCAGATGTTACCTCTATTTCTCTTTATAAACCACCCACAAAGAGATAGTAACATTGTAAAATTCTGAGAAGTACTTCATACTCGAAATTAGTCACATGCTTCTCTAGTGAATTTTCTCTTCAAAATCTACTTTTGGTGAATATTTGAGCTTGCATTCACTTTTTCATGAGTTATCCATACTAATAAAGCTTGAGCACTCAAGTGTTCCTGGAAAGCAAATGTGAAAGCATTGCAAACATGGTCTAATTGAAATCCACTTTCCACTTCAAGCAAATATTCGTGGAACATTTTTCCTACTCTTCACTTTATTTTAGTTGACATTATGGGCTGAAATCTCACTGATGTGCACTAAAGAGAGAAGTCACAGCAGAACACTCTTCAATAATGCAGGTACAATGTTCCTGGAACAGGCATAGTATAGTTTAACCTGCTCTGTCCTTTTATTTCGTTCAGAGGGCAGCCTTAAAGTAGACTGTTCAATGGCTAAGCAAACTCTCCTTAGTGTTTCAGCCACACATCAAAATGTAAGAGCCCATGCTGTACCTCGCTCTAAGCTCCCCTTCAGAGATAATCAATAAAGTTATTCATCTAGCTTCTTTCATAATTACCAGCGATCAGCTTATTGCTAGTGTAAGATAGGCTTCTTCAGAACATATATTTGTTGCTGACATGAGAGGTCACCGTACAAGCAGTGACCAGTGGTGCAACTTCTTTTGTATTTATACTATCTATATATATAGAGATAGATGAAGCTATTCCTCCTGAAATGTCTTGCTCTTTGGAAACTGGCAAAAGTGGTCAGTCCTTACCCACCCAACCTTCCTGTAGACACTCACCTCAGACATGTTTCAGTGCATTAGGAACCTCATCCTCTCAAGGATCATGCTGAGGTCCATAGAGCAACAGGAGCCCCCAGAGGGCAATTCTGATCTTGGGTGCTCAGAACTACTTTCTGGATGTGCCCATCTTTCCTCACCAAGGAGAAGGAGGCCCTACAGTGAGAAAATGATCCAGGGAAGTGTCTCAGGAAAGTGTCTGTATTGGGAGGGACAAATCCAGACCCTGCTGTCTCCAGTGTCAGATTTGTAAGAATTTCCACAGTTCTGCTATCAGACTTTTGTAAAACCATCATCTTCCTTGTATCCTCCTTGAGATGTAGAAAAGTCTAGTGAGAATCACTCTATCATGTCAACAATTCCCTGCTACTTTGATTGCTTTTTAAGCTCATCTCATTTTATTTATTCATTCATTACAGACTGTTAAGCAAAACACTGAAAGGGATAGGAGATATTACAGCTCCTACAGAACCCTCAGAGGAAGAAAACTTAAAAAAATTTGTTACAAGTTGTGATTTTATCTTTCAGTGTGAATGCTGCATTGCTAATGTCACAAAACCTATTTGCGGGTATTTTTTTTCCTTAAAACCAGGCTCATCAGGTTTCTCCTGCAACTTGGTGATTATGTTTTCATTACTTTATGCATGGCCCCTCTGGGTTACTGCTCAAACACTTAGAGGAGCGCCCTTATGTGCCTCCAGATTTCTACTACACACAAAATTGAGCTACTGCCTAGTATGAAACAAATAAAAAGTAATTTTCTCATAATCCTCAACATAATATATACATAACTCATACATACAAAACAGTTAATTGTGACATAAGCTATACACTCTTACTGTTGTACTACTTTTTATTAGTACATACATGCTGTCACTCCAAGTGTATCCATTGACTACATGCAGACAATAAGACCTTCACTGGAATAATTCTTCATTCAAAATGACATGTCTTGTTGCAAGGAATTTTCTTCAACAAAGCTGTGAGACATGAAGTCGACACTGTCTCTGGCTGTTTTTTTCTCTTGGTTTCTGACTACTCAGTGCTTAAAAATAGTTTTCTGCATACTAAATTGTAGCACCCCATCATTTTCATATAGTTAAAATAAAGCAGTACAGCTTGGATTTTAGGTCCAATGGTCACACCATAAGAATACAATTCATTCACTAATTAAATGCCCACTACCTCCATCACTAGTGCCTGCCAACTCCAAATTTATATTGCGAATAACTTTCATTTTATATGACGCATAGAAAAGAAGAAGAAGGGGGAAAAAAGATCACGAATATTAATATGTAAGAAATGACTTCCTTAAGGTCAGGAGCACCTCAAATTGTATCACAGACAGAGTGACTAGAAATGGAAAGGAAACTCTTAGGTTTGTAATAATACAGTAACTATATAAATAATAGCTATGACTTTATCTATATATTACAAATAGCTAGTTGACTCATTTTTGATGCTACTCCGCTACTGTTGGTTTATTGCCCTGTTGGATGAGGGCAGGAAGGCATGTCATTTTTATGTGGCTTATTGTCAAAGTGTTCATAAAGCTAGATTAGGCTGCATTCTCATTATGCTTGCTCCTCCCTTGCAGCAGAGCTTCATACTATTGTTCCTAGACATAAGTGTGAAAATTAATATGAATATTTATTTTAAGACCAAAGTACAGTTTCCTTCTATCTCTACTGTCTCCACATATCCATACACATACCTTATTTAGTTACATTTTTAGAGGCAGTTTTTATATTTTTGATTATTTGGTAGACTTAGGATATCTAACAATGGATAACTGTGCAATACATTAAATACTTATGGGTATGTTGTGCCTTCTGTTATAATATAAAATCCATCTATTCTGGTTGATGGGTTTTAACCTCACACAGAATACTTTAAACTCCATTTGGACTTGTGCCTACAATCACCTTAGCAAAGTCTCTTAAGTAACTGCGCACAGCCTAATTAGTATGCATTATCAATTAACAAACTTAATAGCCGGCAGATTGATTAGATCCTCTGTTGCAGGGGCAGAGCTGAAGCGAAACAGAATGAAAAATCATTGCACGCATACACTGCTGCTTTGTTATTTTCTCAGATCCCCTCCTCCTCCTCCACGTTTCTTAAATGAGTGCATACATATGGTTCTAAATATCTTCTAGACTAGAACTTGTTCTAACTCTTTAATAAAACTTACTTGTAGACAAGAGAGCCATAGTCCATGCCTTATTTATTTCTGGCTGAAAACATAAAGTAGTAGTTTTCACCCATGTCTTTCCCCTATAAATGGTGCAAGTTTTAGAGATCTGCTGCTTCTAAGTTGCTTGTTTTCACAGTGACTGACAGGGAAAAGCAGGTGAGTTGGAGCTGTGTGCACCACTCCAGATAACTCATAGCTGAGAGGATGGTTCAAGCACCACTTGGATGATGTATTGACACATACCACAAGGTGGATTCCGCAATTATTGTTAAAAACAAAGAATAACACAAAACACGGTATGTAATTTTATATATTCTGTTATACTGATGAGCTGGAAAATATAAATACAGGAAGAAAATCTTTCCTATTTGGAAAGCAGAAATCAAACTAAAGAAGTTCACAGTAAATTTTAGATAGACTCCTAGTGTTAGATAGGATTTGCATCTTTAAGAATAATTTGATGCCACCCCCTCTAAGACTACTGAAAACAACATTGAAGACTATCAGTTGCTGCCTTGCAGAGATGGTAAACTCTACCGTTGGGCAAAGACTATTAGCCTTTATACACTGGGAAAGAAAGTGATGCTTACCATGGTGATGTGAGCACCAGCAGCAAGTTGCAGAGTTAATAACTATTTAGCATTTAGATAGCATTTACATATGCAAATTACTGAAAAAATATTAGCTAATTAATCCACACAACAGAGTGGTGGGGCAGGTCCTGTAAAAATATCCATGATTATTGATACGGTTAAATCTGATAAAGGTGCAAAATGACTTTCCCAAAGGCATGAAATATGCTATTGTTGAGACCTAGATCAGCACTTGGAGCCCCTGATTTGCACATCTGCATCCTTTAGTGAGGGTGCACTACCATAATTGTTACCTTCTTCATAACCACAGAATCACATAACTCAATGGTGGAGGTTGGAAGGGACCTCTGGAGGTCATCTGGTCCAAGCCCCTTGCTCAGGTGACATCAGTTACCTTAAAGGAGACTGGTGTTATCAAAATACCTTGAAGAATGACTGCTTTTCTGAGGAGTCATATCTGAAGAAGCTGATGGTTATAGCCTCATCTTCATAAAAAAACCACGGAAAGACTGAATTCCCTAGTTGAGAAAATGGCAGCAATTAAGGGTGGTGTGCTAAACTTTACTTTTCTTTTCCCAAGTGAGGAGTTCAGCATGTTGATGGAAACTCAGTGAGACACACTGACAATACCTTGCCAAGAGGAAAGGTGGTGCTTATTACTGGATTGAGACCACCCTAATTCCAAAAAATCAGGAGCTCACAGACTCTGCTGAGTTCAGAACTTTCTTGGAGGCAACAGATGCTACCTTTCTACTCCACAGTCCCGTTGCAAGCCGTTCAAGGTCTTTCCATGCGTGTTTTTCACTCCAATGCCATAGATTTTTCTATCCCACCATTTTTTGCTTTGTAAGCATATTCTCCTAAACAAGCAGACCAGAAGAGGCATAAAGCATCTGGAAGCAATCTCAGCTCTGTACTGCCTCTGTAGTCTATTACTATGCCCTGGCATGGCCTTTTTTTTTTTTTCCCCCATTCCCAAAGGGCAAATGCAAAGAGATAGCAACTGTTTTTACTCTGAGGTGAAAACAAATATATATGATTTAAATAAAACCAACTCAACTGGAGTTAGAGACTATCCTCCTCCCAGGTCCTGCTGATGTAATTTGGATTTTATATCAAGGGTAACATACCGTCCTAACCAGCTCTACTCTGTTCTCAAACTCAACTAATAACTAATTCAAACTCTTTCCATTGCTATGCAGATCTTTGCTTTTCTTCTTCCTTTTTTTTTTTTTTTACATCAATTGGCCTGTTACTGGTGAAATAGAAGTGATTTTCAAAAAATTTACACTAAAAATACTGCTGTGTGTTTTGAGTTAAAGAATTAGAAGAGATTCAGGAATGTAATTAAAAATATTTTACATCAAAAATAAGCTTTTTGGAATATAAAGAAATCTGAACTACTGCTAGAAAAAAACAATAATATCTAAAACATCAAGGTATAACTTCCCCCTGAAAAAGGCTTCTTTCATTAAAAAAAATTTCTTTAAGTAATAAGAAGACTGAAATTCCTTTGAGTCTAGGTGAGGATGGAGCATTAATTAGCTGCCAGAAAATGGTCTCTCAACACTGCAGTAAGAAATATGCCTCTAATTCTCATTATGTGACCCAAGAGAGGGGCATTAGGTCTGTAACCAGTGAAACTAAAATGTGAAAACTTTTTTTTTAATGATTGGAGTACTCAGAGAACAAGAGCTGAATAATCACCTGCTATCAAAGTATTCTCTTCTCTGGATTAGCAGTGGCTCCATACAGCACCTTTCTCCTCAGCTAAAACTGACTGTACTGTGTTTAAGCCAGATCACTTTATTTGACATATGATTTCTGAAAAAGTAAAGAGATCATAAAAAATACAACAGTTGGGCTAATATAAACAAAGTCAAAAATCAATGTAGCAACTTTCTATTACCTCTCTGGGTATTGTTACAGTTGTCCTACAGTCCTAGAGCTGCTCTATAGCACTCTGGGGTTGTTCTGAGTTAGAGCTGTATTATTCAATTCATATAATTTACTCTCCATGTAACACCAGGTCCTTGAAAGATTCTCATTTTAAATATATATTCCTTCTTCTTCAAGTCAAGTCTAACTCAAACAATTCTGAAATAATTAATCCCCCAAGAACTGTATATACTTTAAAGTGTCCCTTTTTGCCGGAAATCCTCTTTCCAGTAATTTAGAAATGTTTGTGATTTTTGTTGTCCTATGCTGTACTTTCCCCATTATACATATCATTTTGTCCTATGCCTGAAACTGAGCACAGCATTCCAGCACTCTCTGTACCATGCTGAAGGTATGAACTGGTACCCAATTCAGTTTTAGTACCCAGTTCCTTTGATCCAAAATATATTTCTGTGTTGCGTTTGAGCGGGGGGGCGGGGGCAGGGGGCTGGGAAATTTGGAGGGCAGCGTTTCTTTTGTAGTGGGAGAAGGGGCCACCTTGTGAGAGCGAAAAGCTCCCCTGGCTCCAAGGCAGAGACTCCCCAGCCCAATCTGAGCCAATGAGCACCAGAGAAACGCCTCTGTGAATCCGTATTTGTGAGTGGAAGGACTGTCCTGAAAAGAAGAAGGTGGAGAGAACCTGGAGGAGAGGCCATTGACCTGAACAAAAGACAACCATCGGCCTAAACAAAGAGAGAGCTTCATTGCCAGGAGGAAGGAGGAGGAGAGGGAGGACAGAGAACCTCAGTCACCCAGTTCAAGACCCATACAGTAGAAGGCAAAGGAGGTCTCTGCAGCCCATGGAGGTTTAACAGCAGAGCAGAAACCTCCAGCCATGGAGGACTCCACGCTGGAGCAGAGAAGTTGAGCCTGAGGGCAAGTGTGACTGAACTGAGACCCTGAGATTCACTCACTGCCAGAGCAGGGGTGGACCCCCAGAGTGGGGGGTGAGTCTGCAGCCCATGGATGTCCTGATGCCAGAGCCAGGAGCTGAGCCCAAAGAGGTCCATGACTCCATGGGAATCTCGCTTTGGAACATCTTGTTCCTGGACTTTCATGCCGGGAAGAGTGGCAGAGGTGAACTGACTGAATCCCATTCCCTGTCCCCTGTGCCACTGGGTGGGGAAGGTAGAGAAATCAGGAGCAAAATTATTTGAGCCTGGGAAGAAAGGAGGGGTGGGGGGAAGGTGTCTTAAGATGTGGTTGTTATGTCTACTCAGATGAATGACAACAAATTAAATTGATTTTTCTTCCACAAGTTGAGTCTGTTTTGCCTGTGACCATAACTGGTGAGTGAGCCCTCCCTGTCCTTCATTCCTAATCCAGTGCCCCTTTGTTGTGACTCCCATCCTGTCTTGCAGGGTAGGGGGAGTGAGTGCAGGACCGCATGGTCTACCTGTGGTTTGAACAAGACACAGTTTTGTGTCTTCTCTTCCAAGTAGCACACTAGAAAACATAGCAATGAATGCAAAAATGTTTTAATGCTCTGTCTTCCTTCTTATATTCCTTACTAGACTGATGTTAAGTGATGTATTGCTTTATTGATAAGATTTGGCCCTGTTAGGGTCTGGTTGTGTTACGTGTTCTTTATTTCCTTCTTTATGCTAGGTACCACATCTTATTTTCAGCTACTTTTTCCTGTATGTAATGATGTTACTGTTCATATTCCTAGGGCAAGATTACATTGACTCATATCTTCTTATAATTTTAGGGATTTATCATGCAGGAGAAGCAACTGGATATCCTTTAATATGAACGTTACCAAACTTGACAGGATAAACAACGACATGCTCTCACATATCTGAGAGCAGACACATAGCATATTGCAAAATGATTTGTCTACATTTTGAAGACACTTTACTACATTTGTATTAGTTTATGTCCAACGTTTAAAAAATCGCAGTTGGATTACTCATCTGCCATAGCCTTAACGATACTAGTATTTTAAGTGTAATTTTTCAAAGCCACTAGTAATTCTGGCTACTTAACATTTGGAAGGAGCCCAAATTTGAAAGGGTAGATGTTCAGCACTTTCTGAAAATCAGTCCAGGTTATACGTCAAACGATATTATTCCTGCATTTTTTGTGGAAAATTTGCTCTACCTCTCATGTCAGCAAATGGACTTTGAGGGGAAGAGTGGAGAGATAGTGGAACAGGGAACAGAGAAAATTAGCAAAAACTACCAGCAGACAATATTAGACAAACTCCACAACTGCCTTATTGTTTTTTTCTACTTCTGAATTTTTTTTCCAGAGACTTGTAATATGTGTTTCACTTGTTCTAGAAACAACTTTCAACTTTAGACAATCCAGTTAGACTGGCTGCATGAGAATTTTTTTCCTTTCAGAGAGCACTGTCAGGCAGCTGCAATGACTTTCAAGGATTAACCTTCAGTTAAAGAAATGTCCAAATCCAAAACTGAAGAGACTTCATGATCTAGTTTTCAATGCTGTGCTAAAACAGGACCGTTTGAAAAAAACCCCACCAGATCATTATTTAAATCACAGTTCAGGGACATGGTCCTATCAGTCAACATAGGCTCCTGCTACTCTTTCAACACTGACTACAACAGGAGCTACAACTAGGAAATTTGACTAGCTAATTGAGCAGGAGTAATTCAATGCCCAGTCTGAGAACATGCTGTGCAGATGTGGGCCTGCTGTAGCAAAAGGGGAACTGCAGCAGACATCTTGGGTTTTAACTACCAAGATGTACCAAGATGTTTCGTTCATCTGAAAAGAAAAAGATCTGAAAAGAACCAAAGCTGTAGTTTATCTGATTCTAACCAGACAGGAAACTTGTTGTTGCCCTTATTTATGACTCGTAAAAAGTGAGAAAAGTGTATCTCAGAACTTCTCAGTCCAAAATTCTTTATGTCAAATGCTTCTTCAGACCGTATTATCATGACTGAAAAGGCTCAGAGGGTTGCTCTGAAGATTTGATCTGTCTCCTTTATAGGAATACATTATGATAGATATTAATTACCAGATAACACACTTATTTCTGCAGGAACCAGGTCATATTCAATGTGCTGAATGCATGGTTATTCATTATTCTTTTTATTCTCATAATTCAGTATGCAACTTCTTACATTGTTTACTATAAACCATTCTAACCCAGTATTGAATACACTATTATTAATTTCCTTCTGAGCTTCTTATAAAATGCTCCTATAGTATTTTCTTTGGGATTCACAGCACAGATGAATTTATCTGCACAAAAGCTCTGTGAGGTGAGGAAGTGTGCTGATTTGCATTTTATAGGTAGGGAACACACTACAGTGGCTGAAAGTAAGACTTGAAGCAATTTTGGGTACCCAATTTGAAAAACTTGAGGCCTAACCCTTCAGAGTTAAAAATACATCAAAAGCACTCTATCTGTTAATAAGAAAGTTCCTGTTGACCGTGGGTTCAGTTATAAATGCAGACTGTTAATACAAATCCGAGGGCTTATTCTACATACCCAGAATATGAGGATCACGTGTGTGATTCGCTTGGTCATTTAAGAGGAGACATGAGCTGTGTTTCAGAGTACATGAGCTAGCGCAGTGGACAAAGCTGAGACTAGAGTCATAGTCCTCATCTGTGTTTCATTTTCTTCTGTAATGCTGTGAATGCCTAATTGGAGCCAGACAACAACCTTACTCCTCCCCATTGCCCTGTATGAGGTAGGTTCCTGTGGACAAAAGTATTAAGTAGCAAAGTGATCACAAAAAGTGAAACAAATTTATAGTGGACAGGCAATCTTCTTCAGATGTTTTTAGAATATTTTGTGTGGTCAGTTGTGTAAGAATGGTAATATGCTATTTATTTCAGGATATGTTTTGTTCCAGAAGACATAACAGCAGCCTTTGTTAGCAGAGTTTTATTTCTGTAACCATTTTTTCTTTCCCAGACAGATTCCAGTATTCTGTTATTTCCCTCCTGCCTTGTGCAAGTTCTTCAACGCAGAATTTGCTTTGCTTCCTTTTAACATAGTTGAATATGGAGCATATGTCTGAGCTGTGAATAATTCATAACAAGGAATCCCTATTAGAGAATTTGTACCCAGTATATGCAGAAGCCACAAGAAATCACATCATCTATGACCTCTTGATAGAAGAACTGTTTTAGAAATTATTGAGTTATTCTGACCATAGCCTAAATGCAGTGACTTTTTCCCACAAGGAACTAGGAAATGCCACCCATTTAATTTTTTTTAATACAGAGGCACAATCAATATTCTTCTCTCTCTTTTTGTGGAAGACCCTTTATTCATGATTCCAAGCCCAGCTAAGTAATAGGTAGGCCAATGATTTATTTTTAATATGAAAATCTTCTTATCTATCGAATACTTTAGCCCCACAAATGTCAAGTCATTTATTCAATTGTTAAGGTGACTGCTCATTTTCCATATTTTCAATGGAATTATTTCCACTTCAGTGCTAAAATATACTAAGCTTGAAGTAAATCAATTCCCTCCTTGTGCTAAAAATTAGCATAGCACAAACTAATCAATGCTATCAAACACTAGTGCAAAGGCTGTGACAATAACCGTATCAGTGAGGAAGTAAATTGCTTATTATGCCAAACTGGAAAAAAAGCCTCATCAGTCACAAACCATCTGATTCACAAAAATACAGGCTGTGGGTCTATTGTTCTTAGAAGTGGGCAAGTTTGTTCTTCACATTGTTCAAAATAAAACTGTAGTAATGCAGGCCCCTGCAACTTTTCTCTACAGCAGCACCTTCCCCATGCACTAGTACAAATGTTTAGAAATATTTATTGAGCAAATATTATACAGGCATACAGTATGCTGCAGTGCTCATTCTCCATTATGAACCAGATCTCATTTGGTGAAACCCTTGCTATTGCTCAGACAAGCCAGGGAGATGGCATTGCAGTTAGGGTTGACTCGGGAGAGCAGGACCTAGTGCTCACCTTTGTCTCCAACTTCCCGCATGACTAAGTACAGCTGCTCTATACCTCTGCTCCTCCATCTGCAGACAGGGGTAAATATGTCCCTGCTGACTAGTGGTGTTGCGAGGACAATATGACTAATATCTGAAAAGCATTCAGGTGCTTGAATGTAGAGGTATAATAGAAAACCTGTATAATAGTTCATTAAGGCAGGGCTGCTTCCACGCCTGTCTAACAAGACTGTCAGCAAGGATGGCAATTAGTGCCAGTGACTGGACCAAGACCACCAACTCGTTTCCTCTGGGCCCCAAAGCAGCCATCTGATGATAATAATTTTGGGTCTTTACCAGGCAGGGATGGACATGAACGGATGAGCTAGAAGGGAGAGGTTCCATGTTCCATTACTAATATCCTGAGCCATCCGGTCCTACTATAAAAATTCACTTTTATTAAAAGGTTATTTCTGTCACTTGCTATAGCATTGCTATCATTCTCTGGGAGAGGAATGATGAAAAATCATTTTAAATGTTATAAATGCAATATTTAAACAGCTTTTTTTTTTTTTTCCCCTCAGAGAAAGTGCTTTAAAAAGGCATCCTTTCCAGCATGTGTTAGTTCTTAACAGGGGCCAGCCTTTTTTAATGTCACAGTTCTGTGCACATTGTAGAGAGAATAAAAAGAACAAATCTGCAGTATTCTCCACTAGGTTAAAGGTTGTAGTTCTCATGATCTGAAGGGACACTTCTTTATTTATCCTTAATAAATTATCACACACAAACAAAAGTTACTGAAGTATGTGGGTATTGATTTCCAGTAATATAGTGAAATTGACATGAAACTGATGTAATTTTAATAATAATAATAATAATAATAATAATAATAATAATAATAATAATAATAATAATAATAATAATAATAATAATAATAATAATAATAATAATAATAATAATAATAATAATAAATAGTTCTGGTTTTGCTAGGATAGAGTTAATTTTCTTCTTAGTAGTTAGAATGGCTGCATTTTGGTTTCAGTGTAAGACTTGTTATGAGAGGAATGTCAATAAACATACTGATGTTATTAGTTGCTGCTGGAGCTCAAGGCCATCGTGTTTGCCTGTTTCACAGCTGCATTAGGACTGGGAGGGAGAAGCGCAGCGAACAGCAAAGATCAGAACTGGCATTTGGATGTGCCAGTGAAATATTCCAGATCATATCACACCATGTCAGTGTATTAACCAGGGCTGACCAGCAGACAGGGGTGTTCTCTCGGGGATCACTTGGGCTCACTCTTCTGGGGTTCCAATTTTGGGACTGTCTGGGCTCCGGGATTGCTGGCTGGCATAGGCTGGGCATTGGTCAGTGGGTGGTGAGCAGTTGCACTATGCATCACTCATTTGTATATTCTGTTATCACTGTTGTTATCATTATAACTTTATTTTAATGAGTAAATACTTTTTATCTCAACTGGTGAGTCTCCTTGCCCTTTTCCTTCCAATTCTCTCCCCTACTCCCTGGGCAAGGGGAGCAGAGGGTGAGAGAGCAGGCTGTGTTTGGCTGCAGGGTGCAAGCCAAAAGGGTGAATCCACCCAAACCACCACAATATCTTAGACTTATAACAACACCTTTTGTCCTAGAAGGAAAGCAAAATGTTTTTCCATACAAATAAAAAAGTGAACCCTTTACCAATATTTCTCAAAAGGTGGTACAAAAATACAATATAAAAATACAAACTCCAGTATAATACTCACAGTTACAGCAGCAGTTTCTAGAACATAAAATCCAAGACAAGCTACTGTGTGAAGTGGTAAGAAATGAAGTACTGTCCAGCTGTTGCCAGCTGTTCTGCAACAGCTACATTATTGCTTAGCATCTGTTTTCTTCTGAAAACCAATCCTCTGTGACATCTTTTAGCCATTCACAGATAGAAGTGACCAACATTACCCAGGTAAAGTTGTAGAAAACTAAATTAAATGTACACATTACAGTTTTTAAAACCCTGGAGCTGATACTTTAACATAACCTTCTCAAGAATTAATGCTTCCCTCCCTTTCTGCCCGTGGAAGTGATGAATGTGAGCTAGCAGGAGTTGGCTTTAGGCTCTTCTGCAGACAGGACTTCTCCTAACAACACGCATGGATTTCCATTACATTCTGATTCAGCAGAAAATTGTATCATCAGCACCACTTGTGCAGCTGAGATTATCAGAGTAGTCCAGAGGATTGAAACACACAGCTTCCATTGAAATTAATTAGATACTTTAAAAAATCAGCTGAAGTGCTTCCTGGAGGTGGACCTTCAAGTCACTGGCCCAGTCTGGTTTTCTGTAAGAGATAGTATGTACTTCGGGGAAGAAGGAGTGGGAGAGTACAAAGAAGACAACCATAAAACAGACTGCAGTAAGTCAGGAGTTCCCTGCAGGAGAAAGGACCTTACCTGATGACAAGAATATTCCAAAAACACTGCATCTTAAAAACCCACTATATTATGTAGTGTAATTACTCAGTGTCTGCCTTTGCTATATTTTACACACTGTGGTGCAGAGACTGTTTAATGTTCTTCATTTATGCAGAACACAAGGGTACTGATTATTTTCAGGGCTTCTGTTAAAAGGCACCATAATAGCACAAAAAATAATACTGCTAATTTTTAATAAAGTTTTAAATAAATATTTTTTCAGGCCATCTGTAGCTATTGCTGAGGAAAGTGCAGTTTTGCAGTTACAAATTTGGCTAAGTAGAAGAGTAAAATTCTTGAGATGTGAGTCTAATTTACTACAGTGCTCTAAGATATAGTTAAATCACCCTGTTAATGAATATGCTAATGTCTGTTTTTTTAGATTAACTTAAACTAGTGACTTTGATTGTGAAAGAATAAAATTGTTCTCTTCAGGAAAAATGATAGCAGCACTAAATCAAGTGTCTAATACAAAAATATAATTCTACAGATCCTTCTAATATAAATGTCTTTAGATATGATGTGCAAAGTGCTGCAGTACCCCTAAGGCTCACTCTTGTAATACTCAAGGCACTGGGAGGCTTGCTACTAGCTTGGTTCAGAGTGCGGTAAGAACAGATACAGGGAAGAAAATATCTATTCAGGTGCCACAAGTATGCATGAAAATGCTTCTGCTGTTATTCAGAAACTTGATCCATAACAAAATTTCACTATTGTCAGTAATACTCACCGCTTATCAAAGTACAGCTATCTAGACAGTACATCCATAAATAATTATTCAAAGCACAAAGTTTCTGTTTCTATTAAAAAAACCAAACCCATCTCCAGCAAGGTGAGCTTTTTTTCAGCAGGATCAGCAAAACCTTTTTTTTTTTTTTTAGTGTGCATGCCTAGGTGATGGTATCATCAGGGCCTTAACTGTCCCCAGTGGGCTTTACTTATCCTAACCAGCTTTCCCTGTGACCTCACCCATGCACTGGTATGCCCATGGGACCAGGGAGCTCCACTGAAGCTCAGATCTGGGCACTTGGATTCAACTTGAGCTACGTCATAGCTACAATAGCTACATACATACATCTGTGTCCAGCCCTGTCTCCTGCTGTCCTGACTTACCAGCAGCTCTTCTTGCATGGCCCTCAGACCTACCCTGTGCTCCTGTCCCCTAAGTGGAACTCAGGTTCATGTTGTCCAGCCCTGTCTCCAGCTGGTCCTGGTAGGATTCCAAAGCTGACAGGTGGTCTGACCTTGTCCAAGACTGCTAAACATCCCAGCCCTGCTTGAGGATGGTGGGACAGTGCCCATTGGCAAGGATGCTGCCTATGCTGGGGCCACCCTCAGCTCTCGCTTCTCTTTCCTCATGAAGCAGCCCTGGCAAATATTGACATTGATCAACTTTCCAGCACTTCTTACCTCTTCACAAGTAGTGATGGGGTTATGAAGGCAAAAAACATAGACTAATTTTAGAGACTTATAACTGAGCCATGTGAAAATCTAGTAACTGCATAGTCTTAAAACTTCAGGAAATTGTCACACAAGAAAGGCTTATCCACAGAGCAAAGACACATAAGAACAGATAGCAGTTTACCTGCAGTCTGTTGGGTGTTGTGCACATCAGTGCAGGAGGAGAAGCAAAGTTTGATTAACGCTTTGATTTTGCATAGGTAGGTCCCACCACCATCAAAGCAATTAACAGAATATAGCACAAGAGAGCCTCTCAGTTTCTGAGAGAACAAGAGTAAAGCCGTAGGGTGGATACCACTCTCCATGTTATTTTTCTTCTGTGCACATGCAAAAGATATCTGCTTATGGTCCTAGCTGCCTGGTGCCTATCACAGACCCTAAACTCAGTCCCTAAGGGCAACAGTATTAACATTTATGTGCTTATTTATGTGACAGACAAAAGTATAGTACAGGTAAGTATGACAGAAAGAGTTGCCGAGTGAACATGCAGCTAATCAATGCGTGAGAATAGATCTGCCATACTTATTCATAAATGTGTAAATGTTGTAAGTAATGAACACACAAAATATGAACACACTCATTTGTCTGCTTATGAAGAATCAATTATTTTCTTATCATTTTCTCTATTCCAGCCCATACTGCATACGATCATTTTGTCTTACTTCACTGAAAATATAATAAATCTTCAATACATTACTAAATCTAACAAATTACTACAAATCTTGCAGTATTCTTTATTTTCTTATCTAAAAAGGACATTTGCAAGACCAAACCTCCAAAGTGACTCATCTCTTGCTTCTTAGTTCAAGTCCATTTAATTTTATAAATTCATTACTCCTTGCATGTAAAATTACTTCCTTTGATGTTTTAAAATTAACTTTTTCTGATTTCATTGCATTCATAAGAAACAGTTTCACAGAACTAGGATACTAACCCCAAATCTGCTCCCTGTTATAAAAGAGCTAGATTTCTAATTTAATTTATTATTAGTAGGAATGAAATACTTACAGTGCTTCCTAAGATTAGACTTAGTTTCCTCCATTTTGCCAGGTGTTTGAAGAGCTTTTGACATGCAAATCTATCTATAAATCTAAATCACAGACAAATCTAAATCAGGAACATATAGTGAAACTGTACACAATATGGAGCCTACTTTGTCTATTATAGGAGGGTTTTAAAAGATGATTCCCCAAGTTCTCTAGAAAAAGGAAAATTTGTAAGAATTTGGTACAGTAAACTGATACTTCTTAATGAAGAGTTGTATTTTGAAATGAAATAGATAATAATGAAAGTCACGTACCCAGCTAAATTCATGGTCATGCCTTTGATACTTGTATATCTATCTATACACCTGCTCTTATAACACAGGAAAATCTCGTTATCTCTTTCCCTGTGTTTCCTCCATGTTGCATGGACCTTTTTATTTATTTCTGATTCTGCATGCAGTACAGCTCTTGGCAGAATGACCCTAGTAGAGCTCAATCAAAGAAGCAAATTTCATATTTTGATCTACAAACTCTTTGGCTATCCTGATCTCTTCTACAGTCATGAATCAGTATTTACACCACCACTGCCTTCTACATAATGTGCTTTTTTTTCTTTGAAGGTAGCATTTCCAGGAGAAAGAAATTTCCTCTAAAGCTTGCAGAAGGATGCCTAACATTGAGGCTGAGCGTACAAACTTCACTACATTGCACATCACACCGCAAAAATAAATGTTATACTCAAAAGTATAAGTATCTGAGCCAGGAATAAACCTTTTGATCTCTTCAGAACTCTTATGGCTGGCATGGATTTTGGGAAGGTACTGTTCCATCCTGATACTAGTTCAGACGATTTCACATGTCTGTGTCTACACATGAGGAAGTAAAATTGGTTCATATCCTGAAGAGAATGTTGATTTCTGCTCTTCTATAGCATTCTTGCTTTAGCAATTAAGACAGATTAAAAAGTGGCATCTCCTCCTGCCACTGGCTGCTTGTTCCCACCTGTAATGTTGCAGTTTGCCCTCCCAACAGTTGTACCAATACACGTCAATGAAATATAAAACAAAAATGGATTAAATAAATTTAAGAAGTTTAAAACAAAATAAGCAGTAAACCTAGAAATCTAGGTTAAATTTACCTAAGCACAAAGTGTATATTCCTTTCACTTTTTCCTTACGATCATTTACACAAACATAATTTCCAAGAGTTTCTTTTTTATGATTGACCTTGCGACAGTTGCTGAGTTTCCTACTGCCAAGTGTCTTCTCTCTTGGAGGTTTGTGCCATACTGCAGAAAATGTTCAGCTGCTCATGAAGTATCTGCTGAATCTCCATAGTTTACAGTCTAATATTTCAAGGGAAACAGGCACAGGTTTTAATTTACTTGATATGTCAGGCTGTAATTCTCAGGAAGTCAGGAGTTGATATACAAGCTGCAAGGTGGGTTGTACAGACACAGGAGCAATTCCAGCTACACCAGAATTAAAGTCCTTAGCCACAAACTCCAGACTTGCAAAGATAAAGACAACTATTCACCTGTTAGAAAAGCAAGTCTACCTAGGCAAATTGTAAGTTTCTTTACAGCTAAAAATTCACCCTCTTTTTAGAGAATTTAGATTATTTTCCTTCAAAATAGAAAATACAATTCTCACCCTAAACTGTATATAAATTATATGTAAACTAATACAAAATTCATTATGTCTAAATTAATAAACAAAATGATGTTATATTAATAAGAATAATCTAAAAGGTAATCTGGAAGTATGTCTGCTTCTTCCTTCACTTTTGTTACAGCAACAACAGTATGACTGTATGAAGTTCTGTGTAGCCAGGCTCTACTCTCATTAATTTGAGTAAGAATAACATGAAACACAAGCCACCATGGACTTCTCGCTAAATTAGGAACTCAGCTAAAATCCTTGCAATGGGGTTTTCAACACAAGAAGTTTCCTGAAGTATGCAAGAGTAAACTTTTGCTGATATATTGACCAACATCTCAGTGTAATTAGTCATCCCATGACAATCACACAGGAATCTTCTTAAGAACAGATAACTTGTATAGTATCATATAATACAAAATAAATTATGCTTGTCTGCATAGGTCTTGCACCATGGTTTTTTAGATTGTACCACTAAGAGGCCATACACATGATACTTTTGGACAGTAATAGCTTCATTCCTAATATGGCAAAAAGGAAAAAGAAAATTACGAACAATTCTTGTGATAATGGTAAAAGAACTCCAAGAAGGTGATTCATGAACACAAGACAAGCATAAGTTTTTAAAAAATGTCCCAACAAAGTTAAAAATAACTAGATCACTTCAAAGGAAACTTAGCTTTAAATAACTTTAAACTTCCCCTTTAAGAGAATTCAGAATAAATTGTCTGCTAAATATTATCTCAATTATTCGGTCAAATCTTTCCTTTTTTTTTTTCTGTATGTGAATAGGTACATATATAAAGATACCTTCTCTGTCATACAATTGCTATGATTATAAACTGGCATTGTCCTTTTGTACAACACACTGTACAAAGCAGCATGAACCATTAATAGGCCTTCTACACTCCACAATATGAATAAATGCATGAAATCACATTTCTACATGTTTTGTCCAAAAATACGAAGAAACAGATATTGAAATATAACACTTCACTAGTAATTTTCAACCACAAAAACTCCTCAATAAATTTATTTTCAATATACTGCACTGGAATTTTTTCTATACGCATGCAAGTTGCTATTTGCCTTGGCAAATCTCAGTTTCTTCCATCACAATCTGCCTGTCAGAAAATCCAGACATACAGAACAACTAATTCCGAAGGAAACACTCAGAGATTTGGAAAGCAGACCCTACCTCCCTTCAATCATTTGTCACTTTCTCCTCAGGCTGATTGCTGTCATCACTATGGACTTAACTCGGTTTGACAGTAGCTGCATTTGTGCATGTTGGTCTTCATCTTTTCTGGTTAAAGCCTGGGCCTTGAGTCTCTGCTTATTTTTATTTGATACTCAGAAGAGATAGAAAACTGGCAAAAAAAGTCTGGTTTCACCAGTATCTAGAGTGTCAGCAGAAGACCCACACTCTGCTGAAGACCATCTCAAGTTGATAGGAAGATAGTGAACAGCTTTGAGAAGAGCCTAATTTAGCACCATTTTGCTTAACAGTGCTGAATTTCATGCCAATGAGCAGATGTTAAAGGCTTCTGTTTGTGCACACTAGAATACGAAGCAGATTATTTTACATACTTACTAGGCCATTGAAAACTTTTTTTTTTTAACTTGCCAAGATAATGTGGCAAACTCCATTTTCCTGTCAGGTTTAAGGAATAGAACTTCTTTACTTGCTCAACCTGCTCATTTTCATTCAGCAATGCTGCTGTCAACTGTCATCCACAGTGTCTGAGCCCACACTAGCTTCAGCCACTTGCATTACTAGTGCTAGAAACCACAGACTCAGCAATAAGGATGTCATCAGCATACTTGAGATTACAACATCTCCTTCTGCCAATGTTAATACCACTATGGCAACCATCAACAGCAATACACATTATTATTTCACTATAAATATTGAACAGATGTGACAGCCTTGTCAAACTCCTTTCCTGGTGTCCAACCACTCTGTTATACCTTTTGCTGCTTTGACTACTCTTCTCTGGCCATGAAAAGAGATGGCACAAGTTGACCATCTGTGTAGTAAAGCACTTTTGCAACATACAGTACTGGTCCATATATCTGTATAACATACTAAACTAGCAGTTTTAAATATGGTTGCTAAAATATAAGTGCAATGGATTACCACCTTTGTTTTTTTCTATAACAATTTAGTGTTTAAAATCAATGCAGGTTATGCAGATTTTCACCAGTTTCACCAAGATCAGGATGTAACCCAGCTACTATAAGGGCTCCTATTCTAGCTAATAGGTTGCTGACTCTGCTTTGGCTGTTTTTTCCTGACATGATCAAATTTCTTGAAAGATAAACAAAAAAGCGAATGTTGTTTCACAGTTCTTGTTTAACACTTTGTGTACATTCACCTCATTAATCTTTCAGTTTAATTCTAAATGCTCTGAGAATGTTCTTGCAGTTTAGTCAGAAGAAATTAAGTTCACACAAACTGGGAAATTAAATATCACTTATTGTTCTTTTTAAGAAGTGTTTGGAATATCTTACCTAGGGAAGTGGCTGGGGAATCATAAGTTATAATATAGAGTTAACTTTTCCTAAGACCAGGTCAGAATGAGAAATAGGCAGGAACAACCTGAATCAATTCTTCATCCATTTTCCTGCTCAACTACATACCACTCAAAAAAAGTACCAAAAGGCTATTCAACTTTTAATTTTGTAGGCATTAGCCTTTAAATCAAAGCAAAGCAACTCAAAGAACTTGCAGAATGACCTGCCGAGTTCTGTTTTACCTCCACAGGCATAGGTTTTCTCTCTGAAGGCTTCAGAAGAAGCAATACAACAGCTACGTAATAGCTTGCCTTTATCCTCTAAAACTTACTCAGTATGTGTAGGAAAAGGGAGTCTGACCATGTTCTAGGTATGATTGTACTGAAGAAACCAGTGTTTCAGCCAGCAGCTCTGATTTCTGTTTTTTCCTTCTGAGTTGACATCTGTGGCAGGTGGAATTGTCACCTTATGATAAAAAGAGAGATGTGCAAAGCTGGGCAGACTTGGTGGGGCTGCATCCTCCACAGGTAGAGGAAGGTGAGACCTGATTCCAAGGGCTAGATATAGATGGTCTATCCTGAGCTAAGAATTACACATTGCTGAAGCTAATGTGTTTTATGTGGAATAAGAGGTAGGCAGACTACATACCCTCTCCGTTGATAAATCAGTAATGTGGTGTGCTGCCGAAATCCAGCTGCATGCCCGCTTTTTTTTTCACCTCTAGGTCTAATCGATAAAGAAAAGGTGAAAAGGAAAGGAAAAAAAACAATGGTGGAAACAGTTTTGATTCTTATTGATGATATTCTCTTTAATTTGGGTAGCATCAGTCTCTCAGAAAAAAATTCCAGAGATGTTTGCTGGCAATCATAAGACTGAGCTCCTTCCTGAAAAGGATTCAACCTTCATGTCTCCTGCTTTCCACCCATAAAACCAATGACAAAGCCTCTGGGTTGGTGCAAAAAGTTATCTTTGATTTATTGTTAGTATTGCTATTAGTATGTATTATGCAAGTATTTGACACAGAAGAGTTTTATTTCCTTTGAAGAAAGCTCCAAAGAATCATTTACTGGAAGTAGAAAAGACATGTGATAGCTCCAAGACTGATGAGTAAAAGTGGTGATGCTTAGTACAAAAGACAAAAGCAAAGCATAAGAGTACAACAGTGTTTGAGCAGCCATATTCTAGCATTTGCAGGCTGTTGCTGGAAAGGAAATGGGATTGTTTTGCTATTTTTAAAGCATAGCTAGTGTTTTAGTGCTGCTTTTTTTTTTTAATTAACTCCAAAATATTTCACAGAACTGCTTAATCTTAAACACATGCAGAAGGACACATAAATAGACACATATAAAATGCCAATGAAGGAATAAAGCAAAAAAAAATTCCATCCTAAATTAAAATATCTCGTTACAGCTCAAGACATGACAAAGACTGGGGCTTTGAACATATGTGACAATCTCAATTTGGACAAAAAGCTCTAAACCTGTTACTTCAGTTGTAGCCTTGTGTAACTAAAGACAAAACATGTGTGATCAGGTTAATTTCTGCATTTGGATGGTTCTTTGGCACAGTGCAACACAGGAGAGCAAGAGATTTCCTCATCTTCCAACTCTTCCACAGGAGAGCAACAAGAATAACTATCACTATGCTACATGCTAGCCTCTCTTCAGATTAGGGCCCTCACAGTGCTTCACAAAAACAAATTAATAATGCCTCAGAACCCTAGCTAAGCCACAAATATTTAGCACTTATTTCAGCTCAGCCCTGTTTTAGGTGGCTTGTAAATCCCACTCGCTATATTCTTATGTGACCAGATGGGACCAGGGACAACATATCCAGCATACCACAGGTCCTGTCTAGCTTTAAGCAAAAGTAGTTTCTCTGAACCTAGTGGGACCTCTCACATCCTCAGAAATGATACAATAGGAGTTCTCAGTGTCATGTTCATTGAGGGCCCCTTAATTGTTTGGACAATAGGCTGGGGATCACATAAAGAAATTAATTTATTGTGTAACATGTTCAAAAGATGCCAGATGAAGGTTCCTTTGTGGGTCACACACAAAACCTTTCTATGATATAGGTGGGTTGCACTCTGGGAGACCTTGATATAACAGAAACTAAATCACATAGCTGTGGACATAGAGTAATTAAGTGCTGCAACAGAATATAAGTTTACCTATATACAACTTTTAAGGTAATTCAGACTTGGGTTGGTTGAATCTAGTAAAGTTGTAGGTTTCATGAATTTCTAAGGCTGATATTTTAGGTTTACAAGAGCAATTTGGAGTCTTTCAGACTTTCCATTCCTGATGCTTAATACTACGGTTTCCCCTCCCCTCCTAGGAGGTATTAAATTAAAGTACAACACCTTACTCTCCAGCCAAGAGGAAGTCTATGCTATTTATCAAACTTAGGAAATAAAGCCATTGTTTCATTTCAGTGAAAGGAAAACTCCCGATTGTTTGCAGTAGGGGCCAGGATTTCACCTTCTGAAAAAATGAGCCCTCTGGTACCTCAGGGGTAGTACTGATTAGGACGAGTTATACAGGGTATATATCACCTTCAGGTTGTCACTACCGATTATGTCTATACCTTTTTCTTACTTTCCCTCTGAATTTTGTTTTTTCTTACTCCTTCTCTGTCCTTTTCCCCATTTCTCCCTCCTTCTCCCTACCCTCCACTCTGCACTTTTCTTTAGGTTTCTTCCACTCTCCCTTTTACTTCTTTCACAGCATCCCCAATGCAGAAGGCAAACCCTTAAAACTAACATTCCAGTTAAACTTTCAAGCTCTCAGCATTTGAATAGGTTTGAATAGAGGCAATGCCACTAACTCATCCCTTTTGCAGACATGGTACAAAATGGTGGCATCAGGACTAGCAGGGTGTTCAGTAGATTGTAAAACTTATAGTTGGCTTCTGCTATTTTAAAATTTTTGTTCTCTGTTATAAAATATGAGAGGAACTTCCTTAATTTTCACATCAATGTTTGCAGCTCAGGACTCCATTAATGCACCCTCTCCCCACTGCTGTTCTGTGCCCTAGTTTGCAGTCAGTTCATTCTGCACTGATGTATATTTCATTGCCCAAGGCTTAATTTTGATTTATTGTCCATCCATAAATTAGAAAAATATGCTCTGGAATTCCATCCCGCTGAAAAGCTGTGCCTGATGTCAGGGGACTGGGTGATATTTAAGATGTCAGAAATACATATTGGATTAGTGTGCTTTGTTTCCCCACAACAGCAGGTGTTTAATCATAGCTGATGGCTGAAGTTAAATGCATTAGGACAGGATCAGCCAAGAAGATGGAGTTTTTCTAAACCATACAAACTCCAGATAAATAACTCAAAACTAATTGTGTGTCCACATCTTAGATACATTTTTATTTACTTTAATACATTAGACAATGAAAATAGCCCCTGGCACTTAACTCCTCATTTAAAATCTTTACAAGTCTTTGATGCCAATGAGTGAGTGGCTTTTGCACAGTATTACACTATCCCTTCTTGACCCTTCAACAGCTTAAGATATTTTCTAAAGGAAAGATAATTAAGAAAGAAATAAAAAGGAGTAAAGCAGCTATAGAGATGGTACATTGTTTTTTGAGGTTGGGGGATTATTCCCACAAAAAATTCAAGATGTGAATGTAAAAAAAAAAAATCACTTACTATACACCGGACCCTAAGTAACACAGACTATATTCTGCATACAAGGGTTTTCTTGCATTTTCTTTTTCTACTGCTGATTTTTGTTTGTTGCAGTAAAGCTTGCTGCTCTGTTTATGTTAATGAGAAGTCTCTGTGTATAGAAAAATGATCAGGCCTGGTCTTGAGCAATTTAGCTGGAGGCCGAAGAGAAGACGCTTAGGAGAGCAAACATTTTCAAGGTCAACCGGTGAACTGTAACAAGCCAGTGAGATTCATGGCGAGAATTGTATATTTTGACACAACAGCGATTTGATTAAAAGAGAAAGTAATGGGTTTAAACAGTCGCTATGAGGATGTAGCCAGACTTTGTTAGCTTTTTGCAAATTACTTAACAGAGCAGTGATGGAACTGGAAATAGGGCTGTTCTGTGTAAGGTAAAGAAAAGAGGGTTGCATTTGAAACAGGAATAATAAAGGATGCTAATGTTTGGTGTTAAAAGCATTTAACTTTATTCACCTTGCAATAATTTCTGGGAAGTTTAGAACATTATATATGTTCTAGATAGCTATAATAAAGTTGGGTTTAAGGTTTCTGATATTCAAACACAGTTGCTGTTACTGCATTTATAAAAATTCAGGGCTCTGTGAATAAATTATAGTCTGCATGTGTAGGACCCCTCTCACAGAGACATCAAATCACTGCAAAGGCAGGCAATGGGAGCTACTGTTCATATGCTGTACGAAGAAATGGAGGCAGAGAGGCTTTGACTTGCACAAAATGAGTGAATCAGAAGGAAACATGTGATACAGGGCCCCATTTCCCAGTCTTTGCATTTAAGGCCTGATTGCACATGATATCTAAGCGTGAGCTTGTAGTCTAATATATACTTAGCCCAAAATAAAGTTAAATCTTTCAAACCTGTGTTGTATCTGTATCCCAGGTGAAGAGAGAATGTTAATCCATAGAAGGGATATTTATTATATTGACATTGTACCTCTCTTGCCTTCCTGTTTTAGGAGTATTTTTAATGGAATTTTGAAACCATAGTCCAAATTCAGCAGTCATCTTCACAACAAAGTGAAGTCCAGTTTGCACACGTCCCAGAAGAGGCTCTTTTCCACAAGCAGATTTCACACCACTTTAAGGCAGAGGCTTCCCAGAGTCTGAACCTTACAAAGAGCAGTAAAAATTCATGTGAAAACAGCACTATGAGCATTTCATCAGGCTGGATGTGTTGAAATTAGAGTTGCAGAGGGTGTCCACTGGAAACTTGTACTCCAGCACAAAGTCATCCTTTTCCTTTTCCTATTATGTGTGCATCTACTGTTGTGGACTTTGCTTCTTTGCACACATACAGGTTATGTGGCTGCTTGAGGGCAGGTCTGTTTAAAATCAACTCAGTTGCTTTAAAAAAAAAAAAGACCAATAAACAAAAAAAGTCCTCTTAATGAGAAAAGACTGTTGCTTTACAACAGCAGAGTAGCAGTAGGTGTTGCAAATCTTTTCAGGCATACAGGCTGGAAGAGAGGACCACAAAAGCAGGGCATCAGAAATGATTGAACATGACCGTAAACATCAGAATCTTTATGTCTATGGCCATAGTTGCAATTAATAAATAACGTTTAAAAAAATATTATGTTTTCTTGATTGGTATTGCTTAAGCTCACAGTATTCAGAGTATGTTATCAAGCTGTGAGGTGAAGTTTCATGACTGGATTAAGCCTGCCTCCAGCTATGCTGCCATCAAAAATGGGTAGTCCTGCTTTACTGAGTGCCTTGTGCCAGTGCTATCTGGAGTGGGATCACACAGGGAGTCAAACCAGTTCTCTAACCTGGCTGAAATTCAAGGTTCTTGATTGAATATTAGGTGACTGAGTTGATCTACTTCACCATATGATGACATGATTACTAACAATTACCCTTAGAAAGTGGTGAGAACATGTCACTGGGCTTAGACAGGGATAGGACTGAAGAACAGTAGGCTGACCACTGACCAACTTTTCTAAAGTTACCTTTGACTTTGACTCTGACACTCCAGCAAGGCTTCAAGGTTTATTTCCCTTTGTCTTAATGCACAAGAAAATGATGAGGAAAACCAGCTGAAGATTAAGGTTTGGATGGGAATCATCAAATAATATGGCTTGGGTTTGCTCTAAAACTGTCTGTTCAGAATTTGTGTGCTGTTGTATTTGCCCTTAGCAGACAGGATTTGCTAATAAATCCCTTCTGTATTAAGGCTGAGTGAGGTTGAACTCATGCGCCTTGCAAGGATTGTATAGAAGAAGATGGTTTTTATTCTGAGGAAAATATAAGCATTAAATTCCCAGTTCTGTGCCATTTATTTAGCCAAAAATTCCACTGAATTGCTCCCAATAAGTAAGAGCTTGAGGATGTGGCCCTAATTCAGGTTTCCTGGGAGTAGTAGAGAGTGTAATTTACAAAAAATTTTGCAAAAGCAAACTACGTTTAGCTTCTCTTGATCTTCAGATTCAACCTCTTGCAATTTAATGCCAGCTGAAAGAGATTCTAGCGAAGCCCTGTAACCTCTGCAACCCACAATATTCTACCCCTTAGTATGTGTAGTGGATTCCTTCAATTCTAACCAGTCTTGAAAAATATTTTCCAGGGTAAGATTTTGGGTTGAGCAGGGTATCTATCAGGAGTCACAATTCCTGATTTACCAGCCTTTCCACAGACTCCTTGCATGACCTTGAATAAGTCACCATACTTCTGTTTCCATCTCTGAACAAAGGGTATCCTGGTTACTTATCTCTCAGGGGCCTTGTGTTTCTTAATCAATCAATATATTTCACGACATTTTGAGATCCACAGATAATTAGAGATTCTATGACAATGAAACATAGGTATTGTACACAGTTTATGGACTATCCTTCCCCCCTCTAGTGTTTTGTAACTCCATTGGGACTTATGAATATCTGTACATGTTTTTAGTGTACATTGAAAGAAAAAAACTTACTAAAAAATACCCAAACAGGAATCTCAAACATTTCTCCTGTTTGATTATCCAAGATGTCCTATGAAGGTAAATAGAAATTCTGATGAGCTCTGACCTCTAACTCCACCTGTAGAGTTACAATAGCAAAAGGAAAGTGACTTATCAATTTTGAAAAGGAAGCAAAGAAAGTTTGGTCATGCTGGAAGTCTAACACTAAACTTGAAGTTGATTGAGCAGGTTCTCAGGAACATTGTCAATTAAATTCTCACAAACAGTAGTATTGTACAACATTTCTTTGGGGGGAATACACAGGGAGGGTCCCACACGGTTTGTGTGGTCAGACACTAGGTGTTTCAGTGAGATCTGTAATTAAATGATAAATGATATTATGGTCTGCTATGTTTCCACTTGCTATAGTAATAAATCATTGGGACATTGAAATGTCCTAGGTTTTGCTGCTACCAGGCCTGCTTCTGCTTTCATGTATGTAGCAGAATTTTGAACTATGAATTTTCTCATCTGCATCAGATGATAGTTTACATTTCATATGCAAGAAAGAAGGGGAAAGTTTCATATGCAAAATTACCCAGGTATTATTTATTCTGTAGGATTGTGATTACACACTTTGCACTGCAGGGTCAGCAGGGGATAGAGGTCCTGGACAATTCACAGATTAAAAAAGCAAAATATTTCCAACTAGTCACATATTACATCATATCACAATGCCACACTTAATTAGAACTGAAACTATGCATCAGGAAGACAAACCACTATCTGAGTTTTTGCTTTCTGGAGTCGTCCCCCTCTAGAGACTGCAATACTAATATTTGTTTCTAAAATAAAAAAGAATCTGGATCCCAAATGAGCTGAAATGATAAAAGTAAAATTTTTGTTCCAGCCCTAAGTAGAACCATGTTCTTCATTGTTAGCTGGGCAATTTCTCTATTTGGAATAACTGGACTTGATAACAATAACAATGATGATACTAAAGTTGTACCTATTATTCCAGACTGAAGACAAAGAAATGACTGCAGATAATGAAAACTAAGATGCATATTTTTTCTCAATCGGTTTGAAAATTATAGTAATAATGAGTTGTTTAAATTATCAAAGGAAGCTCATCACTGTCTGTATATGCTTCTAGTCACATTTGCAAGCTTCTAAATGTTTAGTAACTAATTGATCTTTCACATTTCCTAGTAGCACAAGCACTTCTTTAAATTTATTTAAAGCTATTCCTGCTGATACAGACATGGCAGTTCACAAATATGCATGTCATTTATTCCAAAATGCAACTCCTATTCTAAAATGCACTCCTCTCAGAAAAGTCAATTAGGATAATGTCAATGGTTAATTGATTTATTCATTTAAAAATACCAAACAGACTCCAAACCCCAATTGTTTATAATTTAATTTATTACTTAATGCTCTAATTGCATATCTACAAGTATGGTCATTTTGCTAGCTTCATATTTTTTAAAGTAGGGCCTTTGAACTATCTCTGCACCAGGTTAGTTGTCCCTTTTCAAATCATGCATATAGTAAAATTCATTTGGTCTGATGGATGCAAATCTTTCGAGATTTCATTTGAAATCCAATTAAATTTTACTTTAAAATTTCAATACTTTGAGAATTTAGTCACAAGTCCAAAACTCTGACCAAATTTATGGATGTAATAAGTATTAAACTTGAGCCAAAAACCTGGTTTTGATTAGAAAACTCACATCATTAAATTTTGGTGAAAATCAAGCTAAACTTTCTGAGGCTGGAAGGTGATTTCACCTGTCTAAAATTTGGCAAAATCTGTGAGGTAAAAGTTGAATATTATTTTGACATTGTTACTACCCTCTAGAATGGAGATTCAAACCATCGAAGGGAATGGACATCTTTGCAAATAGAAATGGATGATAAATTAAAAATATAATGTTTCATGCACCTCTGGTTTTACCAGATAGAGCATAACAATTTCAAAGGACTATTTATAGTTATTCAACTAAAGATTACAGAGAAAACACTGTTCTTCCCTGCCATGTCTGTTACCACAGTTGGAACTAGTGACACCCCTAATTATTTTCTTTACACACTGCACAAAGCCATACTTCATTTCTAAGCTTTGTGAGGGAGCAGTATGCTTTCTTTCAGGGTTAGGCAGCCTTATAGTAAGTTGGGAGTGGAGAAGTCAAGTGAGGAGTGCAGATTGGTCTACAAAGTGAGAGTAGCACCTGTAGCTTTTCCCTCTTCTTGGAGATTTTATCAATCAAAACCAGAACTTCTATGTTGCACAAATGCAAACGTACAGCCTCCACACATCTACTTCATTGTATTAGACCCATTTATTTGTGTTTAGTATATGGAGCTTAGTATAAGGACCATGACTGTCTTTATACTGGCTATTTTAATTTCTACAATTCCACTTCAAGTGCATGTTTTAAAGAACCTCAAGTACCAGTGAGGGCAAAGGAGTGGTCATAGGCACGGAATGGCTTCCAAACAGAGAAATTTCAGCTTGGAAAAGAGACAACTAAGGGAGGAGATGGTAGAGACAGGTGAAATTAGCCGCTGATGAACTGATGAATACAGAACAACAACCAGGGTCAGGCAACTAGATCAGGCAGTAAGTTTAAAATAAAGCACCTTTTCACAGAACATGAATATAACCTGCAAACGAGCTGTTGGGGAAGTCCCAAGTATATATGTTTTAAAAATGGGATTAGACACATTCAGGACAGGTAGAACTACCAAAGGTGAATAAATACCTGGTTCCAAAATAGCTCAAAGTCCCTAAATGGCTGATTGCCAAAAAGAAGAGGGATAAAAATATTTGCCTTTAAACTTTCCTGAAGTAGGTGCATCTGTCTGCTGTTGGAGAGTAAACTACAGCAGACAGATCTTTCATAAGAGTTTGTCTCACTTTTTTACATCAGCTAATGTAGTTTGGTGTATAAACTGAAAACATCCCTACAATCCTTGACTAAATCAATTATAAAAACTCAGAATAAGCTTTTGCAAAATGACAAATCCTACAAAGTTGCTTTCACAGGGCTATGATCTAATACACTCCATCAGAGAGAAGAGTCTAGAGAAGTAAATAGTTGAAACATCTCATCTGGGAGTGTTCTGCTCCCATTCTTCAGGCAAACATGTTACACTGATGCTGCATCTTACACACAGAGCTAACAAACAGGGAACGTAAAATAAGAATGACCTGCATACCGGGTTCTTATCCCTATAGTCCTTCTGTATCTGCTGTAAACCTGATCTGCATGCCTGTGAATGTTGTTCTCTTCCCACCAATCTCAAGACTAGCTCCGAGGTCATCCTTATCTGCTGTGCTCTGGTGATGTCATGGGATTTCCATGGCACTGAAAGTCCAGCCCTGGGTGCTTTTTCAACTTGATGACCAACCTTGCACGATCAACTATGTTATGGCTCTTCAAAGGGAAGAAACAAAGTGTTGATTGGAAGGACATCTGCAGAAGCCTAATTAGAGAATAAAGAGGCTTGAAATTTATCCTACCTGAGGGAAATGCTTGTTTCTACATGCAGTCTTTTTCTCGTCAAAATACTCTGCTACTGCTTAATGCCCTCCTCCTTTCATTGTTATTAATTGTCACCCCTAGAGCTGGGTACATCCAGAAAGGGAGAAAGAACTTGATTCAATCATGTGCCCTCTCCTCACACTGCGTGCTGTACCCTTCTCTGGTGGTAGGAAGCCTGAGGGGAAGGGTAACGTGTGAATGGTCTCCGCAAATCATGGGCATTGTAACAGGGCACAGAGCCACAGAGCCCACAGCTCAGTGCTGCTGCTTTCTCCTTATTTATGTTTTCTATCATTACTCAGTTCAGCCACACAAGGCAAATTGTGTTTAATAAATTAGCCTAATGGATTCCGCAAGTGGTTTGTGAGCGCGGTGCTTCCTCCGGTTAAGGAAAGCATTTGTATTCCCTCTCCTTTTGCTTTTCACGCCGATGAGGGTAAGCAGAGGGCAGGGGACATTGGGGAGGGGAGAGTAAGCCCACCTGTCACCCCTGGGGCCGGGGGACCGTGCTAGCCCCGGAGGAGGTCCGGGGAGCCCGGGGCGCCGGTGCCCTTTGTCTCCACGCCGGCAGCCGAGCACCAGGAGCTGCGGTACCTACCACAGCTTCCGCGGCGGGCAGCTCCCTCCCCTTCCCCGCGCTGCACATTAAACCCTTCCAAAGGGGCCTCTTTAACAGCTCCCCATGAAATAATAATTCATTATGTCACTAGGAGGGAAGAAAGGGAGTGTAAGTGTCTTGATGGGATTAGTGGAAACCCCCGCAGAGATGATTTAGGAGCCGTGATAATTCATTTAATAGGGGCCTGGGGTAAATTGCTAGACAGGGAAATGTAACTGAACCAGCTTAGAAAGGGCGCGTTACAGGCCTGTATGTGATAACTGGCTTCATTAGCAATATTTAAGAGATTTCATTTAAGAATGAGTCATAAAATGCAGAACTATTTCATCCACCTGGTTTGGTGGCCTTTAGCTTTACTCTGTCTGAATATTAAATTGGAAATGGCACTACAGCAACACATTTTGGAAACTGTCCTTTTGGCTGTTATTTGTATGGTTGGTTTAGCTTCCCGTTTGTTAACCTTTTAAAATGAGTATCATCGAAGCGGCTAACGGTACATCCAGAACTGAGAGAGATGAGGAAGGCTCCAATGGCTGAGAACAAACTGCTGCAAAACTTAGCAAAAACTCTGGGTTCCCACTGCCGTACAACACACAGGTCCAGAAAGCGCCAGCAAATGATTCCTGTGAAGCTCAGTGAGGTAGCCCTTTCCCATTGACTATATCTGGTTATGCAACAGCTTGGATGGGTGGAACAACAAGCACACATACAGAAATAATCAGCTGGACTTTGGGAAGCCTACCATCCTGTGCCATGGAGCTGAAGTTTGCCTCAGATGCTATTATTAGCAAACACTGGGTTTGGTTTTGGAACAGGAAGGATAGATATGATAGTTTTCTCCCACTTGCCAACATTTTAAAATTGGTAATCCTGGAAAAATTCTGCTTTTTTTGAAGCAAGGTGCATATGATTTTTTTTAGGCATGGCCCTAAAAACTGACTAGAGATTTCTACTCAGTATATAGGGGTAATTATTAATATTTATCAGATGAGGTTAGAGACATAAAGAACAAATTCCTCTACAGCCTTGCAACTTGATTAACTCCTCTTGAGCTCTGAGATGTTTAAAAAAAACAGAACTTGGCCTGGCACTTGTATGGTTTGGATGTGTGTGTGGTGATGTTCATTATTCATGGGAAAGGAATTGTTCAGGATAAAAGCTATTATGAAGTGTTTTATTCATCCTTAGTATTGTGTTTTTATGCTTGTCAAGTAACATTTCAGTAATATTTGTCACCAGTACTTGTGAGTTACAAACTTTGGTTTTTTAAAATAATTATTTAGAACATTATTTTAATCCTTTGTCCCCTGGGATGCATTTTAGGAGACAAGATGTACTTCAGGATTTGGGCAGATGTTTAACAAACACCAGAAAGTGGGTCATAAGCCTATGAGCCTTTTCAATGTCCCCTTCTTATTTATCACTGGCTCATTTTTGTTTATTGCTGAAAACAAAGGAAATGCACTCATAAGGAAACATTGTCAAATTAATAATGAAAGCAATTCTGTCATAAACATGTGCTGCTTATTCTTCTCTTGAAATATCAAAATGAAACAGTGATATTCTAGCATCACTGCATAGAATTAGAGTAAGATTTACTGATCGTATTTTATCTGGGGATGTTGCCAGCTGAGTTGTTTTGTAATTCATTGTGCAAACTATCACAGGAAAACAAATAACTGAATTCTTTTTAGCCCTTACACAAAGAATGAATGCATGAATAAACTCTTCTAATAAAAAAGACAAGTAATTATACATAAAATGATGCTATTACGCATATAGGGTTGTACAACTAAAGGATGAACTGGATTTTCTTTAGATTCTTAAAATTTATCAAAACCTTCTGTTCTGTCTGTGTACTACAGAAAAACTGATGACATTACCATCCTTTCCAACTTTGAAATCCCACAATAAAGAGGTTGCACTTGATATAATATTGTTAACCCTTTTGAAATATGGCAAGCAGTATCTTTATCAAAGGCAGCTAAAGATATTAATAACAACGACTGTCAATTGTAAGAATAAGACAAGTGTTTTAATAAATCTTCACTAGTACTCCATACAAATATAAAAGAATGACTAGCTTTCTCTCTGTCCCTTTCCCTAGTGACCACTGCCCGTTATGACTTTGAATGATTCCCTCTAATGGAAGACAGCCAATACTGTCCATTATTCCAGATGGTCAGCTCGACTGCGAAGTTCTGCTAACGTTTCTCAGCATTCAGACATATCTCGCCAGCAGTGCAGGTTTTTTTGTGTGGGGTTTCTTTTGTTGTTGTTGTTGTTGTTGTGGTTGTTGTTTTTCTTTCCATGATAATCCAGTCCAAAATCACCCATCTAATAGTTGGCAGACAAAATCTGGACTATCTTGACGATTAGTTACAAATTTTATTTTGATATTCACGTTAGAAAGTGCACACTGGCTTCCTGCTCAGGTCATATTAAAAGAAAGTCAAAACAGACCAACAGCTCTATAATAGCCAGTAAGTAATATATTAGTCACTTGCTGCTGCATAGCTAAGAGGTGACAGGAAAAAAATGTAAGCAGACTTTGTGGGCACATTCTGAACTGAGCTGTACCTGCACAATAATCCTGCCCATTACCACCATTTGCACTAAACACAAACAGGATTTGGTCCAGTATTTTCCATGTAGCAGGCATTGCTTTTTCATGTACTGTGGATATTTGACATGCTCTGTCCTGATTTCTGTAAAAGCAATTCAAATCATGCAAATATTTCATGCTCTAATCAGCAGAAAGTAGATAAGTACTGGACTGTGCATGCAATTTACCAAAGTTCAACTAATTTTTCAGTTAGTAGATAATGGCTGGGTATTATAAAGTAATGCTTATCACTTCACACGAGCAGCATTTGCTTATTGCTGTTCTCTGTTAATACAAAGAGGCATTAGCAGACACTTGTAAATTTTCCTGTGTACAGCTTACATAAAAACTAATGACAACAACAACAAATGACAACAACCGTTCTCATTTAAAGGCACTGCACCTAGAATAAATATTGTAGGTGTCCTTGGGGACAAATATTTCAAGTGCTTAGATGTCTTTCTGGTATGCCTTCTAGCATCTTGTTAACCACAAAGCGTGCTATGAAAAGTGGGCTTACACACTACTTACGTGATTTTCTGTAATGGGAAGATTACAATGCTGCATTTCTGGCCTGAAAATTAAAATTATTCAATTAATTTTGTAAACCAAGAATGGCTCTAGTAAAAACAGAGTGGTGGTTTTGACTCTGAATTACATGGGACTGCTCCAGGTTTTTACCCTTGCATGAGAATACAAATAGGGCTGATAATTGTGCATTTCATTGCAATAATATTGATTGTTTAATTGATATATTTTATTTCAGGCAATCAGATATTTCAAAACATTCAGGGAAAATTCAGGTACAAGGCATCAGTATTTGATTTTTTTAAATAAAACAGTTTTCAAGAGAAAACTAACTATACAATTGACCTCCTGACTTTTTCAGAAATTATTATCCCTATAGCATTATCAGTACATTCAATAAAATAAGGTTTAACTTGTGTTTGAAACCCACATTACAAATAGAAGTATAGATGGACAAGATATTGAGAAAAGGAATAGTACAGATTATGAATATTAAGATTTATATTAATGTATAAGCCTATTAAAGTACAGTAAAACCTGTCCTTCAGACCACCTTTTTAAAGATATCACCTCCCTGATGGGACCACTAAATTTCGGGCCAAATTATTTTCCCATAAAGAACAATGAAAAGAAAATGATTATATTAAGACTACTTCTACTATGGTTTCTTTTCATTGTTCCGCCAAAAATGATTCCAAACAGTAAAATAACATTGATTTTGACCTTGTTAATGAACCTGAAGAACTTCAAGGCATACTTGACCATAGATTTCCCTTTAAAAAGGAAAAAAACTGACATGTAGCTATCATAATTTCATCAACCTCGGCAGAAGATATGTAATTTCACTGGTATTTTGGATAGGCAGCTTGTCTTGATACTGTTAATGTTCCACAGGGACAGAAGCATGGACTTTTTTCTTCATACCAACACTCTTAAATGATTCTGTAATTTGTATAATATTGATTAAGTCTTCTGAGAGTTAGGAATATTTTAAAAGGCTGTGTTGTACAGATTTATATACTATTATGGGATTAATTTAATTTTTCCAAGATGTTCATCTTCCCTATGGTAGGAACTTTCCAGAGGTGTCTCACTGGGACTTCCTCACTCCCTTTAGGAGGACTACATTTATTCAGTGTAAAACATAGATGATCAGTTTCTCTCCTATTAATAAGAAGTGTCCCAGAGCCTACAAGTCCCAGAGTTCAATGTCCCACTGTGATTTGAGCAGCCTTCCATAGGCTGGGACCTCCAAACAAGACCCCTGTATGGATTAGGAGAGGTGAAAAGATGGGTTGCACAAAGCATGATGGCCCACAGCACACTGTCACTGCTAGCCACTGCCTTTTTACTTTTACCTTGCTGTCTCTGTGCATACACAAAATCTGCCATGTTTCCCACACGTCTTTGCTACATGTTTTCGTATGTGTTCATATCAGTCAGTGTATTTACATCCTTACACTGATATTTTATGTGGAGGATCAGCATCCTAACCACTGCTGTCACCAGGAAGCTTATATTTTGGCCTTTACAGATATTATACTAATCGCTTATGTTCTAGATGGATTTTTTTTCTGAAGCAGTGAAGCAACACAGTTAAAAAACAAACAAGCAATCTCTTCCAAACTCAGAATACACTAGAATAGTTGTTTTCCTTCTGCACATAACCTCAGTTTTCCTGGAACTAAAATAAGCATTTCTGGTGCTAAAAAGCAAACCTAAATTCAGATCATTATGACTATTATGCTAGCAGTTAGAACACTAGATGTTTTTGTTACTGTGTGGAGTCCTTGTCTTACTGTAATGGTACCCAGAGGTTTGGTGATGCTCATAGATATAAGCAGACAGGAGACATCTCACATGCATTTAGAGAAGAGCTAGAGTTTTCCCTCATCAGAATTTCTTTGGCCTCTCAGTAGTAGGATGTGCTCTTCCCAGGTAGCTACTGCTCTGCTACCCAGAAGGGAACTTAGAAGTGAATTGTTGAGACTCGACATGGGATAGTTTAAGATTAAAGGCTCTGTATACCCCAGGGAATACCCTGTTTCAAGGGAATAATCCATTAATTTGAACTGGGGGTTCTCAGATGACCCTATGCTGTTGCCCCATTCAGTCAAAACTGCCCCACTGTGGTTGGCAGTACCAAAGAGTGGAGTGGTTTCTACACCTTGGCTTATTTTCCCTTGTCAACATGAGATTCAATTAAATTATTATTATCCTAGATGAGGCACAGTCTATCAAGCTGCCACTTACCTTTAATCCAATGCTTTTACTGGACTTGTCGTGCCCTATTGCCTCCAATTCACAAACTACTCATTGTGAATGTTAATAGTACTGATAGTAGCTATGCATTCACGTTGCTTGTCATGGGGCAGGAATGCTTCAAGTTGGTGTTGTCACCAGACACTTCATACAACACAATCACAATCCAGAGCTGCAATTGTAGGAGTAGATGTGCCTGTCTCATGGTTTGTTGATTCCCAAAGAGGCAATTCTTGATTCCTCTCCCTGCTAGTCCTTTCTTCTCTTCCCCTCCCTCTCCCTCTCTCGCTCTTGGCCACATGGTCCCACCACCTGCCTTGCACCATCTCCTTTGCTCATCAGAACCTCCCTCCTTTTCTTTCAGCTCATTCACCCAGCAGAAAATCATCCCCTTTTAGCTGCATTAGTTTTCTGCCAGGTTGGCAGGATAAATCAGCTCTCAGAGGAGTCTGAGAAGGGTCGGTGTGCATGGCAAGCAGACAAAGTGCCTGGCTGGGAGCAAGGGGAGAGGGGAAGAAGAAATGGAGTGGGAGCAGGACCTCCCCTTGCTGGTGGCTGTGGTCTGGCTGGTTGTTTGGTTCATCTCACCATGTTGAAGCTGCCCAAAACATCAGCACACTTTACAGGATACAGTAGCTGAACTGATAGATTTCTCACATTTCATTAATGGATGTTCAATCTCACTGGTAAATTCTGCTTCTTTAGCTCACATTATTAACCCTCCTAACCACAATGGTGTTGCTTTTGTTAGTAAAGAGTAGCAACTTACAGTTTACATGCTAGTTCTCAAAAAACAGGGTGGCAAGTAAAACAAAAATTAGTAACAAGCTGATTCACTGAAATGAAACTCTGCAATTTAGGTCTTCCATGCTGAGACATTGATTTATGTCATGGCACTTTGTTGTATACAAATGCACAACAGCGCCAAGCCTGTGTTCCTGCTTCAGCCCACCTTTTCATGACAGGAGTTTTGGCAGAGTGATATGGTAACCCTAGAGTACTCAACAGGCTGTATTTTTCTGGTGCTTTTTACACACTAGTTGCCCTTTTTGTTGAAATCAGACTTTCTTGAAATTTGTCATAATTTAAACCAGCCCTCAACTTGTATTTGTCCAAATACATATTTTAATGTGATGTTTCAAATGCTTGTGTAGGTATGTTAACACCCCTTGTATATTTGGGCTAAAAGGCAAACGTTACTTTAATTTCATTTCATTACTAGTATTTGATGAGTGACACAAATTCATGACTGGTCAATGAGCAAATGTTAGCATGGCACAACTATGTCTGTTACAGAGCAATCAGTGTCTCAGGAAGGGTTTAGGATCCTTGTTAAAGTCAGGGTTTTATCGTTTTTCCTTCCTCCACAGTTCAGTGAACTAAATGCAATTTATTGTCTTTTCACTTTTTTCTCATTCCTCCCAAAACTTCCTAGTGTTTTTCTTGCTGCATCTGTACTGGGAGCCATGAGCATCTCTTTATTACTATCATCCATATAGCATAATAGATGCACTTGGATGATTCATAAATAAACAAAACGAAAAGTCTTTGCTCAAAGGAGCCTACAATCTAGTGCCTGAATGCTGCAATCGCTATCACGTGGATGGGAATGCTGTGTCCCTGTGTTATCAACTTGAAAATTGTGGCTGAAAGCTTTAATTCTGCAGTCAGCTCTGCTAGTGAGGAATAGATTCAGGCCCCAGTCCTGCAGTCGGCTGCACTGGCCGGGAGCCCAGCGCCTGTGCAGAGCCTGGCAGTGGGCTTCATCTGCAGACAGGATGATGCAGTGAGGTCCTTCACTACTGGATTTAGCTTGTTACCACTGCAAATCAACCTACTTTTTTTTTTTTTTTTTTCTTTCCCACAGGGAAGGACTCTAAATTCTCACACTTAATGTCCTATTCAGGTTTGCAGGGGAGACATGGACATTTTCTTTTGGGCAACACTATTCAGAGCTCCTTGGTGCAAAATACTCTGACTGGCATGCTTCGCTGCTAATTGTGCAGTCCATATTCAGGCAAAATTCCTGTTCTCTCCAGTGGGCATTTTGCCCAAGTAAGGAAACAGGCTCCATTTTACAACATTCTGTATAAACGAGCTTCTTCCAGCTCAAAGCTGTTTCAAATAGTCCATTGCCTATGAATGGACATATGTGGATCTATATGGCTGAAGGATATTAACTGGCAGATTTTGTGTAATTAAAATGTAAAATATCAACACTAAATACAGTTAAGAAAAACTATCCCGTGATTTATGAGTCTTTGCTGATATATTGAACAGTATGGCCATTTTGTGCTATATACCTGTACTAATTATATATTACAGGGTTGTATAGCTTTTTGAAACAGCAAAATGTAAAATGTATATTTAAAGCCTTTGGTCATCTATTGGGAGCTATGTTAATTATGATTTGTGAATTATTTTCTGCATGAAATCACAATCTTTACAATAACAATATATAGATTATGAACTTCTCAGAAAGCCTAATGCCTGTGGGTGATATTTTGGTTGTTTAAGTACTGTCATTCTGGCAGAGCATTAATTTAGATTTTCATGCTCTAGTCAGCACCTTGGATGTCCTTAGAGTTTTACACTTGGATTAAAAATACATTGAATTCATCAAGCATATTGTTAGTAAAATGAACTTGGGACTTCCTTGTTGCAAGCCCAGTTTTATGATTTTCTGAGCCTAAATGAACTAAGAGAAAACCAGAAATTTTGCAGTATAAACGTTTTCTGCCTATCCTTGTGCAGCTTGAATCCCTGAAATAAACTGTGTATAAATAGCTATTGGACTGGCTTCAATATTGAAAATTGATCCCATTCCTTCTCCAAATATGCCAATAGCAAGACCACCACTTTCTGGAAATCATTAGCAGAGTAGGTCAGACACACAGCTGGTTCAATCCTAGAGATAGATATTTGAAACATTTCTAAATGAATCTACAGAAAGTTCAAAGCTCACATACCCAAGTGTTGTAACACATGAAAAGATCCTAGCTACAAGGCAGGAAAGATCAGGATGCAAGAGAAATAAGCATTTGCACCAAAGTATATTATATTGTGGTACAAAAGAAATAAATCATACGTGTATGAAAATCATAAGCTTTAAGCTTTGGTGAGAGTTGTGCAATTGACAATCAAATGGAGCTTAAAGGAAATTACGAGGTTTTACACTAAAGTCCTGAAATAAAGAAAGTAATATTTTACAGCAAAAAATTGCAAATGTCAAGATTAAATCATAAGACTTTGCACCATTGAGCTACTAGCTAGCTCTATAGCTTCTTCAGTTCTTAACACAGGGAAAGACCAACTTTCATGGTCAATAAAACTTAAGAACTTTAGAAATACATTTAGAGACATAAATCATATATTTGTGACTTTTCCTTCTTCAATAGCTAATTATGGAAAAAAAAAAAGATTGAATATGTGTATTCCTTGGCTGCTAACCTATTCTTGCGTTTGTTTTTAGGCTCATTTTTAATCGCTTTTGTTTGTTCCAAGGAAATGATGCTAATTTCCCAGCTTAGAAGAAGGTGGCTGCTGTAAATGACTAGCACAGGGGGGTTTTGTCTGTCTTTCTTACCTCTGAATAATTTAGCAGCAGTAGTGAGATCTTGAGTAGAAATACCTTGGAGCAAACAAGCCAAACCAGATTTAGAAGTGGGAAAAACAGAGCTCAGATGCTCAAACTGCTTCTGCCTGTCCAAAGCTGGACAGGTGGCGACCCAGATTGAATCAGTTGTTGTGGGAATGATTTGATTCACAAACAGGGTTATAAAATTTTGTATGGAGTGAAAATCACAAGATTGTAGTGCAGAAGATCTTATTCACATAAATTACCTGAATGGCTATGAAGCATAAAGGAAATAAATTGAACAATATTGCCTATACTTAGATTATAGACATGTAGCTTCACATGATATACATGCTAACAATGAGCATATTTGTGAACCCCATATAATAATGTGGATACATATCTCCTTTAATAATTCAAAGAATGAAACAGTTGCTTGTTCTGAGGCGTAAGAATTCACACATATGGATTACATATTTTACTATATAAAGAAGGGTTTCTGAGTTCAGATGCTTGTCCTTCTTTCCTCATGCAGTATCAACTGTTCTAATAAAATATATTACCTTTACTTACAAGCCTTACCTCTTTTATTACAGACATGGTCATACACACATACTGGGAATTTTTGTAAGGAATTAATTTTCACAAGTCTGGGGGCATTTGAAGGGGGACATGGATTTCTAGAGGTGAAGCCTCTGCCAGTATCTGGCAGACGAACATGCACACTACAGATCTGGTTCAAACCCAACATGAAAAGGAATTATTTTTTTTTCTTTTTTATAGCTAGCTCCACACCTGAAGTGTATGTAAATACATAAACCACATACAATGACGAAATATTTCCAGCCCTGTCTACCCAGCTGATGCATTGATCTCAGTGGATTCTGAGATATAAACTTCAATTTGGCCCCCAGTCACTTAGTGGACACTGCCACCAGCAGCTCTGACACCGGGTTATTTGTTGTTGCTGTTTGCTGTCTCTGTTTGCACATTAATCCAGTGACAATTAGGTGTCAGCGAGCGTTGTTTCTGCTCGCTGATAGCCTTGGGCTCTGCGCTTGAAGCCCTAATCAGGAGTGTAAACTCTGCTATATTTCAATTTGGAGAAGCGCTCTTCCGCTAAGAGGCCCCTGGCACTGCGATAAATAAAACGCCTATTTACTCTATTGCCACACTTAGACATCTAATGCACTTACTACCAGCCCCCTAATCATGGCCCACAGTTAAATCCGCCTATAAATCACTCCATTCTCATCCTGCAGATTAGCGAGGCCATTTTCCCCAAACCCCACAATGAGCACTGTTTCCTTTTCTTGTTAGTCAAAAGCGAGATGATTTTTATTAGGTTAAAGATGAGCTCGCAGATGGTAAATCGTGTGGAGGGAAATGAGATGGAGAGTCCCGCGGCCTGGTAGGGGTGGCAGGTGGGACAGGAGGGCAGAGGCTCCTGTAGGCCCCCCTAGCAGTGCATCATCCCATGGCATTGGACCTGGGTGACGTCTTTCCCCACATTGCACAAAATGGCAGTGGCCCATGGGTGTGATGAATGTGTCTGGCCTCAGCTGCCAGCAGCGCGGGCAGAGGGGAAAAGGGAGGTGTGGGGGATCTTCCCGTTTTCTATCCCCTGCTGGGTGGGTTTATCTGCAGAGGCTTCTGGATGTGTACAAATGGGGCTGGCACAGAGCAAGCTCCGGGGAAATACCCACGTACCATCCATACAGTCCCATCAGGAGCAGTGCAGCTTTATCCTTGCAGTACTGCTACACACATGGTGTGAGCAAACACACACTGACACAGAGCATTTCATACACGTGCACTGCAGCTTGGATCTCCTTAAAAACAGGATCCTCTCTCAAACCTTCTTTGTATACCTTCAGATAAGTAGCACTACCTCATACACAGCTGTTTTAGCAGATCTGGGCACATAATGTAACTGTAACGAATAATACAACACATTTTGCATTTTTATTCTCAGTGGCTGCTAAGGAAGACATTCTGTTTTTTCTTTAAAACAGGTTAATTATTCTCAGCCATTCACTGAATAATTTCTGTGAACAATTCCCAGTCTTGTTCAGGTGAAGTTTGTTGGAAGTATCTGGTATTTTAAATTCTGCCTGGGTTAATTGGTTGTGTAGGTCACGAGTTTGTCTGCATACCCTTGATTGAAGGAGCACAGTGCTGAAATATCAGATTTCCTGTGCAATAACTACAATAAATTCAAAATTCATTATCCATATATATTCTGAAACTTTTGCTTAAAATTTTGGCACAGGCTCCTGCCAGCAGATTCCTGTATTGGGAGGATCACAGAAAGCAAAAACAAAAGAGAAGCAAAGCACAGCCTAGTCAAAAGCCTTTAAATTATTTGAACAAATCACTGGAGGATCTTTTTATTTTTACAGCATTAGACAGTTACCCCTTATATGTGTCAGAATTGTGTCCCCTTTCTCGGTAGGGAACCTTTCGCATTACATATGTAAAAGCCAGCCAGAGAGATGGCGGATATTTACATCACGCACAGAACACGATTTACATCATACGTGAACATGCACCCATATGGGACATTGAAGGGAAAGTGGCAGCTGTCACCATGGTGTCACAGGAGGCCCACACCACTGTGGCCTCTGCAAATTGACCCTTTGCCACTGCATCCTGACAGCCACTGAGGTAAGCTGCAGCCCCTTTTCTCAGTCTCCTCTCCCTACTCCTTACTTTTCAGGTTCTAAACGGGGTGGATTGCAGTGAAGAGCTCCCCATAATGTCTGTTTAACCATTTCCATATGACAACTGCTTTGGATCCCTGCAGCCTGATGAAAAGGCCAGAAGCCCTGGCTCTGCTGGGGGGGTGGTCCCTGGGGAAAGATATGTAAACAAAGCCCAGCTCTGTAGCCTTTTGCACCTCACTCTCTTCTCCCATTCTTGCTTGGATCTCAGGTGGAATTAAAGGGATTAAAGCTGAGCGTAAATGAGGCGAGTGTGTAAAATGACTCCTTTCTGAACCAAACGGCATGTTCCGTGCTGAGGAAATGAGATGCCCATTTAAATCTCATCCATCCACCGCCTGTGGCCACCACCATATACCTGCCTACTTAGCCCAAGGGTTAATTAATTGAGGCTTCAATGCACTATTGCAAGAGCATTATTGCATTTGATACTCTACATCTGTGATTTAAAACTCTTTCAGTCCCTTGTCAGCAAGGGAGGGTTTTAACTAGGAAATTAGCATTCAGATAAGGGTATGCTCTATTTGCTTCTGAAAGGAAGGAAATATTAAGGATGCTAGTGCACAAACCAAGCTGTAATATCCTGTCCCATCCTAGAAAGGACTCTTGGGCCCCGCTTCCCAAGGGGACACTCTGTACAAGGGGAATGGGACACAGAAAAAGGAATTGCAGTCTTCAGTGGAAATGCCATATAGTAGAAACCAGACAAGTGAATGTGTTTTATTTTTCAGAAACTTGTTTTTATACCATGATAATTATAGGCTTCTTGTCTTGACACCTGGCTCATTTTAAATACCCAATCATCCAGCCAAGTTATTTCCATACTATATTTCAGGCTTCTCATGGAGTTCAGATATTAATATTACTCCCCATCTAGATATTGAGATGTTAATAATCACTTTTATTTTCTCTAGATAAGCAGAAAAATAATAATTCCTTACATTCACATAATGTCCTTGCATTACACTCAATGGTATGTGTGTGTAATCCCCAGTCGCTGAAATGAAACACACATTTTCCAGCAATAAAACACAATAGTTTGGGATATGAAGTGACAAAGGAAGTATCCAACTGAAACAGCAGGAAGAATTAAAGGTAGAAAGAATGTAATTTCCCCAACCTTCAGTCTAGCTACCCAAACCCAAACAGTGAGAAAAGTGGAAGCCACACATGAGCTATGCTGATTCACACAGTAGGTCACCCTGCTGCAAATCTCTGCTTGTAAGAGGACTGCTTAGTTCATGCAGAGTTTCACTCCTGTCTGCCTCAGAAAGGGATGCTTGCATGAAAAGGGAATTTCAGATTGGGTTTTATCTAGTACTACACCAAATTCACTGTATACTCTTCCTCTGCCTCTCCAGTGCAGAGCTAAAACCCTAGGACTAGGTTTGGCCAAGCAGGAGGTCTGCAGTGGGATGGGCAGCCACAGTCACCTACTCCAGGGGATGGTCCATTAGGCACTGTGCCTTGGACAGATGGAGTAATTCACATCACTCAGCAGGACGTCCCACCAAGTAGCTGCTTTTACTGTTCGCTGGTGTTGCAACCATTGGTCTGTTTTGAGGAGTACATTCCCTCTCCATGTCATGTCATTTGGTTGGAAATACAGGCTTCAACTGTGCTGTCCTCCTCCACCCTCCTTCAGGCACCAGTGGGGCCATAGTCAGTTCAGTCCATGTACACCAGCTGTTGCTGGAGTAGATCCACCCCAGAATGAAGGGCAGTGGCTGTGTGTTTGAGCACAGCAACAGTTGCACAGCTGCCTAAAACAGGAAGTGCAGATTAACTTGTCCAGTTGAAACTACAGAGGGAATTTAGGAAGACAGAATGCAACCAGACAGGACACTGAGGTTAACACAGTTAATCTTGTGGAAAGTGCAATGGGACCTTTAATAACTGCAACTGGTCAAGGCCTCAGTTTTATGTCTCATCCCAAAAATGGCACATCCCGGTGAGTGGTGGGTCTGTTGTGGCTGGAGGGGAACAGTGCCACCTACGGCAACACCGTCACCTCTCCCACCACCTGGGCTCCCCTGGAAGGTGTCACCAGCACCCTGGATTGTCTGAAAAACTAGAGTGCTAGGTTTTTTCACGGTTTTCATTTATAAATGGTGTGTTCTTCCTGTCTGTTAGTTATGAGGTCTGACCTTGGCAAGCGAATTGTTGTTCTGTGGGATAGCCAAGCACTATCTTTGAGGGCTAATCATTATCCCACCAGGCATGGGGTTGGGAGCAACTGGTGCTCTTTTTGACCAAGTCATGTCTCTTTTGTTTGACCTTCTTGACAGACAGCTCTTGAGTACTTTGCAGGGCTAATTGTCATTGGCTTAGGAAGCTTGTTAGATGTTTGCACAAAGGTTTTTATCCTTTTAACTATTAATCTTTGAACTACAGAGCTTAATAAGGCACTGTGAACTCCACCACAGTATTTTAACAATGCATCAAGATTGCTATATTCAGTTCAGGCTTATGAACAATGACCCAGGACTTTATTTAAACGGAGGCAATCTATCCACTGTAAATCAAATATCTCTAAGCCAGCCTCAGAACAGTGGTGGGCATAAATCAATGTGTTGTCAAGTGGGCCATATCTAGTCTTAAAGACATATGTCTGTTCTGTACCTTTCTTTAGTCCATGGGGCATTCATACTGTTTTACTACAGGAACATTTCATAAGCCCAAGTCCCTTAGAGTAATTGTGTTCCTTTTAAGCTCTGTAAATATCTGCATATTTTCTGATACCCACTGGTTGTTAGCAGCAGTGCAGAGGGTAGATAACACAAAAGCTTCAATGTGAGGAATACTGCAGAAGGCTTAAACCCAACAGGAACATTGTATATTCACTTTCCACAGATGCCAAGATACCAACTCCTGTGTGTGTATCTCATATTTATCATAGTGGTTAAAAAGAAGACATCCTGCTTGGAAAACAGATGTGTGATATAAAAAATGAGCTGAGGCCTGGTTCCACAATGGCTTAAATATGCTCTCAATTTTGACCTGAAAGAGAGAGAAAATTGAGGAAGCTCAGCATGCTGTATGATTGGGTCCTTAGATAGGGACCCAATTAACAGAGATAGAAATTGATAGAGGTTATCAGATGAAGATCCACATCCTAGGGCTTTATCAAGCATGAGGCACGGTGTAAAGTACCTAATACTCCAGAGATTAAATGGTTTCATGAGAGCCACACCCCCAAAGTTGCCTTTTTAGCAAGTGTAATAGGACTTTTTCAGTTTCATAAAGTATCTTGATAACTGGAAAGTGCCAGTTAATGGTACAATGTTCCAACTGTGAATTTTACAAAGATTAATCTACCCCTTTAGGTTCCAAAGGAACCAATCAAAGGCCGCCCAGTCTTCGATGTTTTACAGTCTCTGTGGGCACAAAGCTCAGCTGAAACTACCGTTCAACATCCTAAACTGTCATCTTCATCTTCTTCTAGCATAAAAATACATATTTTTCCCCATAATAAAGATTTTTTATAATAGCAATAAAGTAACTCTAGAGAACATGGTTGTCTTGAGATAGCTTAACTGTGTCTGGTACCTCATAACGCTCTGGGGACCTGGCCACCTCATAATAATCTCTTTCTTTACCATGCCTTGCTTAATTAAGGACTTAAGCCAAAAGGTCAATGCAGGATAAAAATGTAAATCTCAAAGTTTTCATCTGGACCCTAACTCCGTATCATAAAACATATATAGTGTGCTCATCACAAAGCTTGGTACATTAGCAGATAGAAAGTGGAATATACTTTATGCACTCAAAATTTTAGTGTTTTAGTGAGACAACAAATAAAAGCTTTAGCTCCTTATGTATAAAATCATGTCTTTCTCCTCCAAGGATAATTACTAAGTTATTAATTTATTCCCTATGTAAGGAATCTTCTTTAGCCTTGTTCCTCTCTTTTATAAATATGATATGTATGATAAATATGATAGTTTTAGAGTATTTGTGTGGACCTAACATTTCTTTCATTTTGCCCACTTATACTGAACACTGTGCATGCTACTCTAGAGAGACAGACAATATGGTATTACAATCTTCTCATTGTTATTCCAGGTCTCCAATGGAAGCAGATATAATTTTAATTCAAAATCTTATTACTACATTGGAATACTGATGTCATAATGGCCAACATCTTTTGGCAGCTGTTTATCTTGTTGGTTCCTCAATCATTTGCCGCACTGCTTTCCAATTGCCACGTAATTTTAAAAATATACCTGCATTCAAACTGTACATATTTTTGACACAGATATACATTTAATCTCAAATCTCAGTTCCAAACCTGTTTTTATCATAAGTGATGGCTGCAGAACAATTAGTATTTATTCAGCTTTGAGTAACAGAACATTCAGATTTAATTCATAGCTTAAATAATCAACCTAACAGTGTGATTCTGTTAGGGAACCAATTATGTGTTTTCTTCCTTCTCTGATTCTAGCTAAATAAGTGGACAAGATGTATGTTGTCCTGACTGACATTTGATCATTTGATCTGGATTTAGATCAGATGGGCAATATAAGAAATACAATGATTTTTCACCTTTGCAGAAATGAGGCTCTTCTAATCTCCCGTCTCCTTCAGAATAACAACACTATTCTCACAAAGCTTATTTACTCTTGCAACACATGCACATGCTTTTGGGGCTGGATATTCAATTGTGAAACATTTGTTATTTTATTTTCCTATGGAATCATTGTTATCAGTGACACACTTACAAATCTATACCAGGACCCAGAAGACTTTTCATTAGCCAGGATATTGAAGTATGTACAACTGCAGCTGTTTCACAGCTGTAGAGCTGAGTTTGCTTTAAAATAAGAGAATGCACTTTCCCTTTTGGTTCAGTTCCATTTTAGGGACTAAACAGCTACCTTTACAGTCCTTATATAGGTTTTCCTGACAGCCAAAGCTAAGTCAGTGTAGCATTCAGGCTGGATGTTCATACGCTTGTTTTTTCTATTATTCAGATAATATAATGCTTTCCATAATGAGTTGTAGTTGAGATGTTTGTACACCACTTTTGTACATAGTCAAAGATAATAAGAACAATAAAGGCACTGAGAACTGATTTTTGTTCACTTATTATTAAATCTTTCTTTCCTGTTTGGCCTGCAATAGATTACCTGCTGGACACCCCAAGGTTGGAAGATTTGCCTTCTGCAGTTGTTAGTGTTGATTTCACTGTGAGAATTACTACAAGGTCCATATGGTTCAGAGCATCTCCCTGCTGTGTGAGATGCTCCTGAGATACCCAGGAGGACTTTATCGGTTATGAGGTTAACAGATGTGCTCAGGTGAGTGCAAATTGATTCACAATTAAAGGTAGATTTAACACTTTCTAGCAGTGTCAGATCCATCCTTTTGAGATGCAGACTGTATACTAAGCAATGGAAAATACTCTAGTGAGCATCAGAACGGGCAGTTCAGTAATCTACTTCCCAAATAGTAGATGCCTTGCCATTACCAGTCTGAAAGTTCCTTCAATTAAAAATTTCTGGATCCTTCACGATCAAATTCTTATTTGCATTCACAGGCAGAGCAGACTGCAATCACATAAGCACCCTTAATGGACCTCAGTTCTGAACTGAAGGAGGACACCTTCTATTCATTCACCCTGTTTTCATGCCCATTCAGTCTCTTCTCTAAATTGCTATGCAATGTGACAAATGTTTCTTACAAGTGGCCAATTGCTCCAAATGGTTTGGAAGAGGCCACCAATCATTTTTATTATCTGTGGATTTGGTAGCAACAGAAGGCTATCAGTTCCCTGTTAGGAGGCTGAGAACTCCCCAGACTCTTTGGAGATCTCCATTCAACCCACAGAGGATTTCAGCCCTTGCCTGCAGTTTTAACATTGCCGAATTTTAAAACTGTAAATTGTGTACCCTCTGTTCTGCTGGTTTTGCCTTCTGATGTGTTGACAAGCAGAAATATTCTAGGAATGCTAGGAAGAGATTAAGAATGATACCAATAATTAAAGCAAGCAGGTAGAAGGCAGGTGGAAGGAATAATTCCTTCTGTTGCCCAAACAGTAAAAGTCCATAATGGTGCTGGAAAAATAGAGAATCTAAAAATTTATCACAAAAACTGCACATGCACATCGACATGAATTTCTTGAAAGAATCTTTAAAAATGGTGTGAACATCCCTCTGGATTTCAGTTTAGGGCAAACTGTTCCAGAAGCTGACAAGACATTTGCCCACAAAATTATTTTCCTGTCATTTTATAACTATCTCTTGCTTTAGAAAGACCAAAACCAACCAATAAAATTGTAAAGCAAAGCAGAAGCAAATTAAAGAAAACCCCATACCAACACTGTTTTCAGCTGTTAAAAAAAAATAATTTTTTTAGGCTTTCTAAGCAGATCAAAATGTAACAGAAGTTATTCTTTGTGCATTTTGCTTAGCTATACAACATTGAGAAGGCTTGAAGCATTAGGACCCGTTAGTCTGTTACAGCACCTCTTCTAATGTCAGATTTCATTTCTTTGGTACCTGTTGAGTTGATGATTCATTTGTAACTCCAGTTTGCCATATTGTCCCTCAAGAGAAACAAAGCAGAGCAAAACTTGAACTCCAAATAATTTCTAATGATTCAGTGCATCTCCAAAAGAGACAACACACTGGCATGGCTGTATTTGTTCCCACCTTTTCAAGGGACACACCTTTGAAATCAAGCTGTTATCTTCAGAACTCAAAGTATAAAGTCTATCAGATAGTTACTATATGGTGACGAGTCATACCCCTAACTCCAGTCAACAGTGGTTTGTTAAACGTTGTTTCATAGAATTTAATTAATCTTAGGTGTGGTTGAGAAATTAGGATTCTATTTTAATTTCATGGGCAATAGAAACAGTGTCTCTTGGCTAATTAAAAGTGGTTTTTGTATGCAGAGCACAAGAAGCAGACAGGCCTCTGATTTGATTTGAAGGCCACTGATTTCTTGTGCGAGGATCTGATAGGGAGTTGTTGTATGTTTAGTAGCATATTCATTGGGTATTCGAGATTAATTTGCGTAAAACTTGCTTAAATTAAATGTATGCGCTCTGGGGTACCTATGTGTTTCAGAACAAAGAGCTGAAAGAAAGTGAAAATATCCTATTAAACCCCATTTAAGAACTATAGCATTTGTGAAGTGCAGGGCCTCATTAAAGCTGCCATTCCTGGAATCCAGGCAAAACACTTTGCACAATTCAATTGTTGTTTCTACAACTAATTATTTTTATTTTCTAATAAATGCTCTGTGCCATGAGCAAAGAGCAGATTTTCTCCCCCCCTACCCTTCCCTCCTTCATTTAGCACAGCTTCAAATGCTTACAATAAAGGTGAGTGCATTTTACTGCTCTTTGGCTTCAGCTAATTTTGTTCTATAACAAAATCAATTAGACTGGTGTAGTCCAAATTTTTTTCCCCTCATTTCCAGCTGCTGAACTTGAATCTCTCTCAAAAGTACTTTCTCCCTTAGCCACGATATTTTTTTAATGTTATAATAAATTGATTGTTGTTTGGTTTAAATAGAAGAGATGAGAAAGCAACCAAACAGGCAGCTTCAGAACAAAAATTGGAACATGAAGAGACACTTCAAGCCTTTGCTTGTCTACTGATGAGACATTCCCTATTTATGAAAAATAAATTAATTCCCTGCTTACGTTTGCTGTTTTCCTAGTTATGTGTATTTTCACCATTAATTAATGGAGAGATGAGAGACTGCAGCACAACAAGCTCTAAGCAATATGAATGGATGCTTGGGCTGACTGAATAGCTTTTCTCCTTCAAGCATTGTTTTAGGTGGTGGCTGCATCAAGGAAAAGAGTCTTTCTCCCTTTTTGTGATGCATCCTGAGCAGCCGCTAGAGACCTGGCCATGCATCTGAATTAAAGGGTAGGAACCTCACCAACATGCAAATTATTAGCAGGGCAGATAATAAAATGTGCTGCATGGGAAAAGATAACAAATCCTCTTTTTGCTTATTTTAATTTTGAAAATTCACTATGGAGACTGTGGGAGAGAAGAGTCCTTTCTAGCTGTCCAGCTCCAATGTGCATTTACTACTATGATTATGTTTGAGTACTGGCCTGGATTATATACTGTCTTGAAAGTCCTCCTCTGTAGGGCTTTTGTCTGGTTTAGATGTACATTTCATATTATAAACAAGTGCCGAGACCTTGTCTTATGTTAAGGGTACAAGGGGTCGGAGGGACAGCAACTAGTCTTTTACCATCCATGTGCACATGGCAAGCTAGTTACTTGTTAGAGGATTAAACTATATTTTCAGTAGGTACCAAGCAAACTTCATCCCTCTGTTTGGTTAGGATCTGGCTAAAAGGAGTAAGAAGCTACAGCATCTTTGGATTTTCCAAGAAAATCCATGGTGTAATAACTGGAGATGGGACAATCCTCCATACTCTGCACCTCATGCTCTCCATGCTAAAAATTTGCCAGGTTTTGAACAGTATTCCACATTATGAAGCATAAAGCACAACTGGGACCTTTAGGAATGACAGCAGTATGTCTAAAAACCTAATATAAATAATGACAAGAATATATTAAAGCAGTAGAACAAAGTGACTTACAAGCAGCTAAGAGAAAGTTCCTTAAAAATGTGAGACTACTTTGATCCACACAAGCTTGTCACAGAGCTATGTAATAAAGCTAAGTCATGTGAATTTGTAGTTAAAAGATGAACCAATTAGAGGCTGAATAATTTGTGATATAACTGATAACAGGTCAGAGCAAGGTTATTGCAGGAAATGGACTTGACTTTGCAAAGAACATTGGATATTTGCAGGGCTAGTGAAAACTGCTTCTCAAATTAAAGTGTTAGTAAGCAGTGAAAAGAACAGAAGTGCATCTGATTAAAAATAAATACCAGGGCATACAGTCAGAATACTAGACTACAGAAAACAGTCAGTGAAACAAAACAATATAATGAGTGCAATATTACATATATGATCTGAAAGAAACCTTATGTTTTGTTTGCATTCAAATGTGGACTTTTCTTAAACAAATATAGATGTTTTCACATGCCTTTAGTATTTAAATAATGCAAAAAAACCCCCAACCCAGCAGAAATATGGCAGAATTGTAGCTCACTTATTCACAAAACATTCAAAGCTATTAATGGTATGAGACAGAAAATAATACTAAATCACCTGCAGCACAACAAGAGCAATCTCCCCTCGTGGGCTTCCAGAAGAATAATCCTCCCCATTACAAGACAAAATTGAAGTCTGTGTGGTTTTCTTTGTGTTTTTTTATAAGAACTGAACAGCAAAGCAGACCCAAAACCTACGTTAAGTGGTGGGTGGGTCAAAGCTTTCCCAGTCCCCAAGCAGCTCTCCAGATGCGTGTGCCATGAGAAATGTGTGTCTATAAAAAAGGACCTCCACCTTCTTACGGCACCAACCTTCCACACGTGGAGAAAAAACCCCACCAAGTTTCCCCTGCCTGTACATTTTCACAGAGTTCAGGACACAAACCCTACTGCCTGTGAGATGACGCAAGGTAGGTATAATGTAAAGGGACATTGTATTACATGTATAAGGGGTGATGCTTTTTATTTAAAATTCCACAAAAGCACTACCAAAATCGAATATATACATATATATGTCAAAGTACACTTAACATCTTGGCTGTAAATATAAATGGAGAAATCTTCCTTTCCTACAGCTAGGGCTATGTTATATGAGAAACACAGAGGATGGTAAACACTCTCCAGAGATCTAAATAACACATACTGTTTTTCCTTTAAAAAATAAAGGCAGTGGCAGCATTTAATTTCTAATATAGATTTATTTAGTGACTTCTTTGATAATTTTTCTCACACTTCTGAGCCATTGATCCTAGAGGTGCCTATTTGCCACATTTGGGTACTGTGCCATCATGATATCACCTTGGTCTGTTTGGCTCTCCCATACCTGTACCAGCACAAATGCAGTCAAAATAACCGTCAGTTCACACAGGAGAAAGCAAAGAAAACATATGAATCTACAGTGGATGTGCAGGTGTGTAAGAAAAAACAAGAGCTTTTCAGCCAAACTATATCGGGTTTGCATGGCAAGGTTTTGGTAGCAAAGGGGCTACAGGGGTGGCTTCTGTGAGAAGCTGTCAGAAGCTTCCCCTGTCTGATAGAGCCAACAGCAGCCAGCTCCAAGATGGACCCACCACTGGCCAAAGTTGAGCTCACCAGTGACAGTGGTAGTGTCTCTGTGATAACATATTTTTCAAAGGAAAAAAACCTGCAGCACAACAGCAGCTGAGAGAAAGGAGTGAGAATATGTGAGAGCAACAACTCTGCAGACAGAAAGGTCAGTGAAAAAGAAAGGGCAAGAGGTGCTCCAGGCACCAGAGCAGAGATTCCCCTGCAGCCTGTGGTGAAGACCATGGTGAGGCAGGTTGTCCCCCTGCAGTCCATGGAGGTCCATGGTGGAGCAGATATCTACCTGCCTGTGTTAAGACCCTATGCCAGACCACGTGGATGCCTGAAAGATGCTGTGACCCTTCAAGAAGACTGTGCTGGAGCAGGCGCCTGGCAGGACCTGTGGATAGGAGCCCATGCTGGAGCAGTCTGTTCCTGAAGTACTGCATGCCGTGGCAAGGACTGCACCACATGGAAAGACCCACGCTACAGCAGTTTATGAAGAAGCGCAGCACATGGGAAAGACCCACGCTGGAGAAGTTCGTGGAGGACTGTCCCCCGTGGGAGGAACCTATCACTACAGCAGGGGAAAGGCATTGGGAGGAAGAAGTGGCAAAGACCACATGTGATAAACTGACCACTGCACCCATTCTGCATCCCCCTGTGCTGCTCTGAGAGAGAAGGTAGAGAAAATTGTGGCTGAAGGTGAGCCCAGTAAGAAGGGAGGTATGAGGGGAAGGTGTTTTTAAGATTTGGTTTTATTTCTCATTATCTTCCTCTGATTTGATTGGTAATAAATTAAATTAATTTCCCCCAGGTTGAGCCTGTTTTACCTGTGACAGTAATTGGTGAGTGATCTCTCCCTGTCCTTATCTTGATCCATGAGCCTTTTGTTGTATCTTCTCTCCCCTGTCCAGTTAAGGAGTAAAGTGATAGAGCAGCTTTGGTGGGCACCTGGTGTCTAGCCAGGATCAACCCACCACATAAACCCACTAACTAACTGCAGCTGAAACAAAGCACCGAACAGGAAGCACCATATAACAACTTTCACTTCAAAGCATGGGCAGAGAAAAAAAAAAGGACACCTTTTCAATAACACAACTACACACTCCCCTTAGGAGGTGAACCCAGATACCACAGCACTCTACCAGCTGCACCAGTGCTCACTATGGTTTTTAAGTTCAGACACTGGGAAGAACCAATTCCCAGTGAGAAGGCTGCTGGAAGCACTGAGCTGGCAACAGCTTTTCTCTTTCCCTTGTGCTCTGCAATTCAGTCAGAGGAGTTGCCTTCAGAAGCAGAGCAATGAACTGAGACTTCCTTGAAAACTGCTTACAGCTATTAGAACTCCAGAAGGAAAAAATGGTAAGAGAAGATGGATGAATGTGCTCCACACAATATGAAAATTGAAGGCAAGCATGAAGTCTTGGAGGAAAATAGGCAATAAAAACCAACAACATTAAAGGGACACTGGAAATTCAGCCCCAAACTTTCTGCATGGTTAAAAGGAGTACTTTGAAAAAGTCAATATAAATTATAATGTCTGCCTGACTCTTTAAAAAGAACAGGTTTTTACTTATCATTTATTTCAAACATATCAAATCCAGCAATTGGTAAACAAACTGCATCTTTTTGAATGGAAAGATGCACGGAAAAGCTGAAGCAATCAAAATGGATGCCAAGCTATAAAGAACTGCCTTGCCAGTAGGGTCCTGAGAAAGCGAGATAGCATAGAGATGTTGCTGAGAAAGATATGATGGAATGCAGGAACAGTGAAATATATGTGTGTTGGTAAAATTAGTAGTAGAAACCATGTTATGCTACTGTTTAATCATTCATTACAAAGCTTTTACACCTCCTGAGAAGCATATAGTTGTAGTCAGCAAAACAGGCAGGTATTATGCTATGGAGATCCAGTACAGAATTGTTTTGTTCCTCTGGAAAGGCAAGAGCTGACAGCACTTAGTGGTACAAAAATCAGTAGCTGTTTGCTATCACTTAGTAGCAACTATCTCAGCCCTGGAAAGCAGGTAATCCTAATTCAAAATATATGCAGCTCCACATCTTCATAATTGTGTGCTTGACCACTCCACAGAGTAGACAGAAAGGCAAAAACGTGGCCAGAAGATGGGAGCATGGGAAAGAGCAAAGCAGAAAGCAACTGAGCAAAAACATTTCTTGTTCCCTAGTGTCATTGTCACAAAATCATATTTGTGTCCTAAAGCTGAATCAGCTGTACTGAATGTCATTTCAGACTGATTATTTGCTTAACTTGTAATGATTTCTAGTTCTGGAGCCTCTACAACCTTTCCAGCTAGCCTGCTCCATGGCTGCATTGACCCTAGTGTCAGATGGTTTTCCTGTGCCTAAACAAAGCCTTGCTACATTACTTCCTAGCCCTCATGGGCATGGGGAACAAGCTATACCTTCATTTTCCCAACAGCCTTTTAGGTATTGCAATAACAGTTTGCATGTTACCTGAAGTTTCTTATATTATCCTCTGTGTAGGAATGATACAGCCTCTGTGTGACAAGCTGGACCTTTGTGATACCACATACACAGGAAAAGTGATATCTTCCCTGGATAGTAGAGCATACAAGCCTGGGTCAAAATCCTGCATGCTAACTGTGAAATGGCCCTCTTGCTCATGGCGCATTGTTGTATGTGCTCTGGTATGTGCATGCAGTCAGATCTGCTCCCTAGACAACAAATCCAGAACTGTTCTTTGACTGTCATCCACAAGGTTTCTAAATTGCATAGGCAAAGAGAAAATCTAACCTTGACTGGTTCAACCCCAAAGAAAATAAATTATTGACTTCTTATCTCCTCTGAATTCATCGGAGGGATAGGCAGTAAAACACAATGTGGATGGCTCCGTGGAAAGCCAAGGTGGTACAGATGGAGCAGCTGTGATCTCGCCTCAAGCAGATAAAGTCTGCTTGAGACAATGACATCCTGACCAAGCTTGCAGAGAGATTACTTTCCTACCTGCAAGCTGTTGGGTACAGATGTATGCAGACTTTCTGTTTGTGTCAGCTTTTAAGGTGTCCCACTGGACATGGCCTAAGGATTTGCTTCTCAGAGGACCATGAATTGACCTGGGAAAATCAAGTGCTATCTATAGTCTCCAGTGACACGTGATGCACTTAAAAAATTAGCTGTTGCTTCTGAAAATGTACACCATAAACTTTTTCTACAGAAAGGTCTGTTGTTCATCTGTCAGTTCTTCCTTCTGATGACGCAATTAGGTACATATCTGTCATATCTCCTAAATTAGTTTTAAAAGAAAAAAGCAGAACAGCATCTGATCTCTCTAAATTAGGATTTACTATTTTTCTTAACTTCTCCCTGTTGTCCCTGACACATATACTGTGAAAGATGCCATTGCAGGATGGTTGCCACATAAAATACTGTGACATTTTGGTTTCTAGAACATAATGTTTCCATATATCTGTTTTGAAAATTTTCTACTTTTTCTAGGTGAGCCACTTGCCTTCTGTGTTGGTTTGGATATTGCCTGTGGCAATGTCCCAGAAAGAGAGTACTAGACTTACTATAATCTCACAGTTTGCTTTAGAGTTATCAACAGACCCTTACAGCCACGTGTAAATGTATTTCTGGTGAAGGGAGACTGACCTTTGGTTGCTTCCCAATGGAAACAGTGGAAAGACCTTTTTTTAATTATTTTTAATTTGAGCTGAATGCAGCCTGATAAAATGCAGTTTCTGCAATTTGTTGAATTATTAAACTATGCAGAAATTATTAATCATTCTAAACATGAGAAATAACTAATGGGTTTCTTCTCTTGGTCTCACTCAACTTCAACTGCCCTCTTTGAATTAATCCCCAAAGACAATTATAATTTATATTACAGTAACATCTAGAGGGTCATACTGTAATCATAGTGCTATTGCACAAAGTACTGTACACACCCACAGAAAGGTACAATCCTGCTTTATATGCTATAGTCCAAATTTGTCAGCAAAAGAAATGTGAGCAGAGGAAGCAGTAGGAGCTAAGGGAAGAGGACACACCCACACTCACACAGGTCATAACGCTGGGACATGCCTTTGGCACCTAAATGTGAAACCAGCGATTTCATTATTCTGCCCTCAGAGATCATAGCCAAAACCAGGTGGACATCACTACTGTGCTGGTGCCAGGAGCCAAGCTGCAGGAAACAGAGTCCTGGGGCAGTCTCCACAGTCACAAGTGAAAGAAAAGCACCTATTACAGCAAATATGCCCAACACCCAACACTATCACATCCCAGGAGGATTTCTGAGTCAAGAGCAGTGGTTGGAAGGAGCATGAGGAAACACAGTGGTTTGGCAGTGGTTTTGCTTATCAAAATATATTGCCACAGCTCTCCTTCTGCTGTTTACCCCTGCAGTATCCCTTTTGGAACTGACAAAGGGAAAACCTCTGGGCTCGCTTTCTCCCACGCTGCTTAGGGTTGGGGTTAAAGAGGGCTACAAAATGTAACAAGGTTTGGAAATCACCCAGCAGCATTTATTTGTTGTTGGCTCCAGCCTTTATTAGAGGAGAGAGCTTCAGATTTGAGGTTAAATCGCTGGTTGGAGAGGACAGGAGCAGACAAAAGGCAAGGGGTATCACATCCGACCTGCAAGTTGGATGTGTAACGAGAACGATTTGGGAATACTGCAAAGAGCAAACTGATCCTGGTGGTAGTGTCAATAGCCTCCCCTGTGAGCACTAATTATATTATTACGAAAACAGACTAAGACAAAACTAAAGCACAGAAACATACATTTAAGATCTGGCCAGATGCCAGTGTGCTCAAGGCACATTCTTCATACCAGCTGAATTATGATACTGTGTTACTTGTTTTGCTGGAGCACTCGGGAGCGCTAATCATCAGCTCACATCCTGCCATGGTCCACACCATGAAAATACAGAAGGCCAACACACCACCTGCTCTAAAGAGCTCACACTGCACCTGTGAGATCAGAGGGGTACAGACAGGCTAAGATGGTGTAGCCCAGCAAGATGGGTATTTGTCTCCAGGTATCCATAGTGCAGCTACTGTCAAGTCAGAGAATTTTGAAAGAAGGTTTTGATGGAGAACAGCGTGACTTTCCTGATGTTTCCAGTGAGATTGTCATTAAGGAGGAATATAGATTTTTTTAGTTATTTTCCCTTCTGCTTGCAATCCTCTTACTCCATACCTACCAGGTGAAATGTTCCAAAACAAATATATTGCAATTTGTTATAAAGAAACAGGTCACGCAGACAAGCATCAAGAGTTGCTTGGGAGCAAATAAGAATGTTACAAACAATACATCAGGCCTTTGCTTGATGCTTCAAGTTTAAATAATAGCACCTTCCATTTCCTGGGTTGCAAATAGCAAGTGTTTGCTAATGATACCTTGGCAATTTACAAAACAAGGAGGAAGGGGAGAACCCACACTTTATTTTTGGCAGATCAGATGCTGCTGAAGAACATGTTTGTGCATGTGAGAGAAGGGGGGTGGGGGGGTGGGGCATGGGGCCAGAGCCACATGGGGTTTTGTATGCAATGGGAATAAATCTGTGAAAATGTGTAAGTGGAGCTGCAGAAGGAAATCTGCAGCCGCCTGAGCCAGGCGGTTGAATGGCAGAGAGGATGGAGGCTATTTGAATACTGATGTGGCCCTCACTTTCTTCCATTTCCATTAATGACATGCTCATCAAGGGCAAACAATGGGACCGGCTGCCTGCGCCTGTCACACTGTGTGGGTGCTGGGAATGCCAGACTGTCATCCTGGGGCTGCATTTAGAGACCTGCACGCTAATAAGAAGTGCTCTGTGCCGTCAATGCAGACAGGTGCTTCCGAGGCTGGGACATGCTCCATTCCCTTCCCCTGAAACCCTCCTCTCCCGGCCCCCTGACAGACACCATGAAATGCACAAATTAACAGCCCCATCATGTTGGGCTGCTGCTGCCTGCGGTGAAAGCAGAAAATCAAGTTGTCACCCAGGGTGCAGTGATAAAGCCACAGCCTCATTTCTCTGTTGGTGCCCTATAATAGCAAACGCCAGACAGCTGGATGGATTGGGAGGTTTTAGATTAGGGTCCTGATGCACTTTGGCCACTGAATTAGCAGTTGCTGTTTTCATGCAGATTATTTGTGTGCAAAGCAAACATCTGGAGAAAGCAAAGGCTCCAGGGTCAGATATTTGATGCTTCTTTCCTCTAATGGAGCAGAAATAACAGAAATTATACAGTGCCTTCGAAAAAAATTCCCTCCCATCAATGAAAAAGCAAAAACCCTCCTGGATTTGCCTTTAGAGACTTTCCCAGTAGATGCCCAAGACTGTGTTTACAAGCATTTGCCCACAGCCAAACTGAGCAAGACTCAAACCAAGATGAGCTTGTAATTTTAAAACACAAGTGGTTAGAGAAAAGTCAGAGCAAGTCATCCTGGGAAGGCAAAGGGGAGGGTGAACTCTCCAAAGGCATTTTATTTCCACGGCACAGCATTCCTCTTTGGCAGCGGGCTCTTCCCACAGCCACCAAAGACCAACTGCAATAAGAGGGTTTAGCCATTTTCACACCCAAGTAGCTCAGTCACAGGTGAGAACTGATGTCCAGAGCTCAGAACACAAAGCGCGGCCAAAGTCACCCTGAAACTCCCATTGCCTCCTCACAAAGGCAGGTACATGGGATTCTGAATGAAAAACAAAGACAAAATTGAACCAGAGTCATCAGTGAGGAAGGTGACAGTGACAGGACCAACCTCACAGACATTTGCCCCACAGCAGGCACTGTAACAATGATAAGGAACTGAGGGGCCTGAGCCCTTCAGACTCCAAGGAGTTTAATGACATAATGGCCTGAGAACTTCAACATAAAACAGGAAGAGCAACTAACGAAACTTACAACATAAAACCCCCCTCCTGTCATTTTTATAGTAATAGTAAAACACTTTATTGAATTTATGAGCTACATAATGACTATGAAGAATGTAACTTGAATTAGAACCAACTCAGAAGTATAATATCAACTATAAACTCTTTTCTATTACCCCATCCCTTTATCATCATCTATCTGGCTTTTTTTAAACCAAGGAGTATTGTGTTCTTCAAATTTAGTCTGAGGTCCATCTCCTAACTTCTCAATAAATCAAGCAAACCCCAAGCGTCTATAATGGACACGGGGCCAAAAAAATTAAGGCATGGCCCAGGAACAGATTTATAGCAAGATTTAAGAAATCACTGAAAAACCAAAAAGCAAACAACACTTCTGTGAAGGTTGTGCCTGGGAAGACGCGGGGGAACATCCTGAGGGTTTTGTTTATGAAGCTGCATAGCAAGGCGCAGCATGGCATTGTTAGATGGTTCAGAGCCCAAAATGCAAGTCATCAGCACAGACCTCAAACAAAACCACAACCCCATGATGCACCCCTGCACAGGGAGCCAGGGAGTCCATTTAGGAGCAGGCGCATTAGCAGGACTTTGAAGCACCCTCTCTGGGTGCTTTAAGTTCCATGGTTTTGATGTGAGTGATAAAATCTGCACAAAGCCAGAGAAAGCATTGAGGGGCTGTTTATATCCAGATCCATTATTTTTGCAGAGGAGTTTGTAAATGAATGATTGCGGGGGAGGGAAATGTACATAACGCAGCTAAAGCAGCATGTTTTACTGTGTTTTCTGATTCCATTTTACTCCTTTAGTCTCTCTGGTCCCCAAGGAATTTTCTGAAGGGGCGATAAAATAAAATGGGTGAAACAAAGCCATAAGCCAGTTAAGTCTGAAAGACATGTCATCTCATCTAAAAAGAAGAAACGGACCATTTCCATGCCTAGGGCTGACAGCAACGCCTGAGCTAGCAATAGCGCTATTCCATTTGATTTATAGAATAATAGGGTGACAAATGATGACAAAAATAAACTTTTACTGCACTGAACTGCTCCTTTATTTATGAAATTTGGCCAAGTAGTGAAATCTTTTATCTGCAAGTTGTAACATGGAGTGGAAACGAGCGATTATGGTGTGGTAATAGTAATCCAGTGATGGAGGCCGAGTCAGTTGGAAATGGATTGAGGTAAAATAACTACCGCACCATGATAAATGTGAACAGCGCTTTGCTGACAGATGATCTAACAGGTGTTCATAACAACTATATAAGAGGATTTATTTATGACTAGCCACAGCCGCAGCACTGTAAATCAACTCCAGCAGCTGCACACCGCTGAAACCAAGTCCCTGATGGAGAAACAGTGCAAGAACCCAAAAGAACACAATTCACTCCAGAATCTTAATCATCAAATAACGTGTTTTTTTAAGCAATTACACCACAGTGCAGAAATCAGAATTACTTTTGATTACAGGAAGCTGAGCCACCAACTAACTTTGCCCAAATCCAGGCACTGGCAGAGGCCTGCAGATTTGGCTGGAGCAGAACCATTTCTTCTGGGCATAGTGTTGAAGATGGACTCTTTTTTTTTTCCCCCTGATAAAAGAAGCCACTTGGTGCTGTTCTAGCATGGTGTCAAGACGGTAAGGGCAAGAGGAATGGAAGGGGCTCCCCTCTCTGCCTCACCTGGGTGTACTCCTTCTTAGCTGAGTCAAATACAAAGATCTGGAGCACTGTGCTCCAAGCCCTATCAGTGAAATGATCTGACCACCAAAACCAACCCTAAATCCTACCAAAATACTGCAGCCTCACAGAAAAGATTAGGAAATCTTAAAACCCAAATAATTCTGTTAGTTTGTTTTAGAGCGTGGATCTGTAAACACTCGAAGAAAGAGAGCTGAGGGAGGAATCAATGGTACCAAGTGAGACGGATCCCTCCTTTCTGCTGGAATTAGAAAAAAACAGTCTAAAAAAACCCCCCCAAATGGAACTGGTAAGTCTTACATCTCTTTTACCTCCCCCACAACTGGTGTTTTAGTCATACAGAACACCATTTACTTTCCAGACAGGATTCAGCAAGTGCTGGTATGCTGTGCATTACTGGTGCACTTGCAGAACACAACTAAATGCCTTAACATCCTCACACAAATGTACAGAATCAGGGCAACGCAAAACGAAAATTGTAGAAAATAACAAATACTAGGGGATCAAATAATTCTCTGTGTGAAACACCATCTGTGAAGAACCAGAAATATCCCCTGCAGTGAGGTACCTTATCTACAAGCCTCCAGGCACTGTTTGGAGATCAGGGGTTCTGCAGTGCCCTGGGGCAGAGCCACCCGCCCCTTGTGAAGCTGTAGCCCTCATGTGCACTCATTCAGGTCTGCTCAGAGTTGCTGAAAGTGGAGGCTGTCACAACACAGAGGCCTTGCACCCAGGCAAAACCTCCTGGAAACAGCCTAGGCTACTCAGCCCACACCTCCCCTCCACTTGGGATTTAATTACAAACCTCCATTAAAGCTGCAGCCCTTTCCGGAGGCCAGTATCCCATGCGACTACTCTCTCTACAGCCCGGGAAAGAGGGCTTGCTTCCTCTTCTCTAGCCCTTCTCCTTTCCTTCTTCTCCCAGTCAGGCTGCTGGCACCTGGGAGCCTCTCTGGCATCCCAGCCAGGTGTGCCTGGGTGGCTGCAGGGTGGGCAGAAGCTGTTCCACTCACCCTGGGAAGCCACAGCTACCAGGCCTCTCAACTTGAGGGCTGCCTGCAGCTCCTGCTCCCTGCCAGCTTCCCTGTCTGCCTGAGCCTCAGAGCCCTGTGAACATGGACAGCCTGTGGCTGCTGGTAGTGCTCGGAGGTGACCAGGGGCAGCTATTTTGGTCAGACGTGCTGTGTTGCAGGAGAAGAGCAGATGCTGCCTCTCCCATGGCTCCTGCCTTCTTTATGTCTCCCTTGCCTGCTCTACTCCAGCTGTCAGACTTGGGGTGCTGCCGTGAGCCCAAGCTGGTGGGTGTCCCATGGTCCACGCTGAAGCTGAAGCTCTGCAGGGTGGCTGGAAGCACCAGGGTTCTCCCTCACTTTTACTGGCCGTTCCCCTTACTCACCTGCCACTTGCTATGGCTGGCAGCAGCATGGCTGCCAGTCGTGGCTGGTACAAAAGGGAGGCCTTTCACCACCTGTCCAGAGTTCAACAGCATTTTTATAGGGTGGAAGGGTGAGAAGGGCCTGAGGGCACCAACAGCTCTTGCTTTCTTAAAGAAGCAGGGTGACTGGTTAGCTGTTTTTGGAAGGCTTAGTCTAAATCCTATCCATCAAGGAGAAAAAACAAGTCTGGCTTGAGCCAGAGAGGGCCATGGAGATGTGGCTGATGACTCACAAAATATATGCTCCATTAAATGGTGCTAAGGGCAGAGCTGCTGTCCCCTTCTCTCTCCTCTCAAAGCCATGACTGGGAACATGAGCAAAGGAGGAGTGCAAGGCACCAGGAGCAGGTTGAAAGCAGGCTGGGATGTGGAGAGGACTAGAAAAGCAGTGGTGGAAGCCAGTAAAACTAATCTTTTTCCCTTTCTCTCATATGTGCACAATGGGAAAAAGTTCACAGTAATGCTATTTGTAAAGATATGTATGTGCGCTCCAGAACATACACAGGGATTTCAGTGGATCAGAATTTGAGGCAGTACAGTTGCAGCACGGGCTCAGAGTTACCGTGGCCGAGTACTTCACCCTGTACCTTCTGAAGCAAAACCAGTTAACTGTGGGACTGGAAATGCAGTGGCATTCACCATCTCTCTCTCTTCCAAACAGGTTCACTGGACTGTGCTACATAAAGCTCAACAAGTATATCAGGTAAGAGGAAAATAACCTTAACAGAAGCACTGCTTTTATCAGGGTTGTGCACAAAGGCTCCTGTCAGCAATGAAACCACACTACCCAAACACAGCAAAGCCTAGTGTCTGTACCACAAAACATTTAATATAACATGTAAATGTTATAAAAATATGCACTTTACGATAAAACAACAAAAATATGGGGAACGGGGGGAAGACAAACTGAGAAAATGAAGGGAACAGAGTCAGATCCTGTCATGCTGGTTTCAGGCACACGCTGAAAGTCAGATGAGGGCTTGGGGGGATTCAACTTACCTGTACACTGCTTACCAGAATTCTTGTTAGGGCATTTAAGTGCTAAGTTAACATTAATTCAAGCATATAAAATATTGCATGCAAAACTAGATAGTTTAGCAATTGCATATTTTTTAAAAAGAATTAATACTAATTATGATAATGGACAATTGCAAAACAAAGGTGTGCAAAAAGATTTAATCTTCATCACCAAATACCAGTAATTAGCCTAAGCCTCAGCAACAGGATTTAGAGCTGTTAGTTTTTTTGTATCCTATCCAATACATATCTGTATATTCCTTTGAGAATGTACAATTCCAATTTTTTTTTTCCATTTTTAGTAAACACCCTATTATCTTGTGCCAGTGGATGACGAGAGCTTAAGTACATGTTGTGTTTAAAAACAGGGAAAAAAAATATTAATTTCTTCCTCCACTTTAGCTTTAGAAATCTTACACAATGTCACTTTGTTCCCGAGTTAGTAGAAAAGATCATCAGGAAAGCCCAATTTATCCTTTCTATGCCACTCATTATTTCATATATTGTATCATGTCCTGGCTCTAAAAATACTTCCATTATCCTTTCACATGGTATTCTATTTATATCTTCCATTATTTTGTTCCTAGCTCTAGACCCATTTCTATTTCTGCTATTTTTCTTCAGAAATTAATTCCTAGAATTAAAGCAGGGTATGCAGGAAAAAAAATATTATCCTTTTTTTACAACAAAATAAAACGTGAAAGGAAAATAAGAGGAAAAAAAAATTATGCTATTTTGCTTGTCATGCATCAACCCTGTGTTTATATCCTGCTAACCACAGTAACATAACAACTTTTCCTTGTACCCTATTTTTTCCAAATGGCCTGAGTTATTTTGGAATAACTGAATTTGAAAATTCAGTTATTTAAAAAAAGAAAGAAGAAGATGAAGATAAAAACCCTTTCTCTTCCCAAGGGGAAATATGCGTATGCGTGTGGAAACAACCAAGAAGTAAAGGGGAGGTAAACTGTCAATCTCTCAGTACTCAGGAACTTTCTCATCTGTTGCCCTTGCTCTTGTTGCATAATTCTTCGATCCACAATAACTAGCATCAGCTTTAAAGCTTGGACTAGATCAAAGAATCTTGGAATTTTCTGCTTAACTTGGGCATGAGTGAATTAAACAGTTAATATAATTATACCTGAATTTCCTATTTATTATAATATATTTTCAGTTTGTAGTTGTTACTGGTTTTCCTATGTTTCCGCATGTTCCGTTGCATTTGAATCCTTCATAACTTAAGTAATTAACCCTTAGCTCCCGCTTCCTGAACTAGACCCCAATACAATTCCCCAACCATCTTAGCAAAACCCACCTCACCAGTCCTGCAATACTATGCTTTAGCCTTGCTCCTGTATCTCAAGTCACACATGCAGGTATGTTCCAAGGTTGCCCAGGTCTAGATTTTCACTCAGACTGGGTGGTTCTCAGTGCATAATAGCTCATGACTGAAAAGCCTGCCCACAGAGGTAGGAGCTGCTGCTACCTGGTACAAGCAAATCAATCCGAAGTGAATTCTAGCTTGCAATTTACACTAGTCATCTCCTTCATATTCTAACAACCTTTAATATGACTCTATAAATGATGAAAAGAAAGTGAATAAAAATGCTATATAGCAAAAACCAATAAAGTATTGTTAACTACCGCTAACTGGCTGAATTATGACTGAGTGCAACTTCCACTATTAATGTCAGACATGTACATGTGCTCATGCTTAGGCTCCTGAAGAGCTAAGCTTTACTGCATGCAGAGATACTTTACTATTTAAATACCCTTCTCTAAAGAAAGATTTTCTCCAAATCAGTATTTGGGGAAGGTAGCATAAATTTTCAAATCACATCGTCAACCTAGATACCTGTATCAAGAGTTATTGAACCACTGGACCAAATCACAAAGTATGGAAAAATGCCAACTAATACCAGAAACTCCCCAGATATCCTTATTATACACATTTCTGGGTTTCACTATTAAAGTGTAGAAAGTACTCTATGGAGGCAGAAATTACTCAGCAACATGTGTGACTTACACAGCATTAATATGTTTTCCTTTGATTTAAACTGTGGCACAAGAAACTATTCTTTTTTGTTTTCTCCCTTACAAACATGGCTGAAGGTTTTTCAGTTCAGTCTTTTCTCAGGAAGTGTACTTCTGCACCTTTCCCTCACCACTTCCTTACTATCAAATACCTTCTAGACCAATCTGTATTTTCTCTGAGATTATAGTATTTTCTACAATTAATAATTTTTAATCTGTTTTAATAACTTTTACACCAAAGTTCAAAATTCTATTTCAAGAAAAAGCTTATTGAGGGATTAGGACTTCATAAAACAATGTAAATATTGATTAAGAACATGTACATTTCTAATGAGGACATCAGATTTTTGTTTCGTTGTTTGAGATGTACCAGCATATTTTGGGTGCTAGCAAAACCTAGAACTAGATTTCTCACAGAAGTGCTTTTTAAGTATCTAAAAAATCCAACCCCTCTTTAGAAGTTGTCAATGAACTCTGATACATATTGGAGCAACCTTCTAGTTCTACCAAATTCTAGTACAAAATTTTAGAATTTGCCAGTGTGCAGTAATGCAACATTTCTGATGAAGCAGTATTTCCTATCATCCAGAAAGCTAAACCAAAACAGCACCACTCAGCTGGCATCAAAGGACTGTGCAAAGGTCCTGGTGACAGAGCGAGAGTGCAGTTATCCAAATCAACTTCTGTGTCATGAAAACACCTGTGGCAAAGCCATGAGCTGCTAAGAAAAGTCACACTGGAAGTGAACTGATATGAAATGATAACGCTCAGCATCTTCTGGCCTACCATGTAACCAGAATGTGAAGGGAAGGTCAATATCAGTGATACCCAGGCTACAGGCAGACAACTGGGTGCAACAAAGATTGCATGGCTGTTGGTCTTCGCAGCCCTAGTTCAGTACATATGGCTATGAATTTCTCTTTACCGTGAGCCCTGGTTTATGCACAGGTGGGAGACATTTTAGTTTCAGTCTACAAAAGAAATGTGAAGCAAAGATCAGAATAATTTATTAACCTAGATGACAGTATTTACCACAATAGTATAACAACATTTAATGTAATACTGATTTCTAATAATTCAATGAGTATTTTATGAATAGGCCAATTTGCAAATAGGCAGTTACTGGCTCCGTTTATTTACAAAAATGTAACTGCATGGCAGAAAATTACAGTAGGAGTACAAACACTGTTCACTTTCACAAGAACAGTTTGCTGATGCATATGTAGTGTCCAACCTTTTTAGTATTTACTTTAAATAACCAGTTTTATACTGATGATCATCATTACCATTTCTCTATCAAAACAAGAAAGAGGGAGCTTCTGTTCATAGCACTAATTTATTGGCATCTTAAAAGAAATATTTGAGAAAATGGCAGTAGGAAGGAACAATGTTCTCAATAGACCAAAACAAGAAAGGGAGCCTCTGTTCGTAGCACTACTTTATTGGTACCTTAAAAGAAATATTTGAGAAAATAGCAGTAGGTGGGAACAATGTTCTTAATAGATGAGTTCAGATTTACAAGCATTTCCAGAAAGAAAATACAATTTTGCTCTACCTATTGTATTTTTATATTTATGCAAAAAAACCTCTCTGAATCATGTAGTTGTGTATGTTGCTGGAACAACATACCTGCCATTTTAGCTCAGTTTTCAAGCAATGTGATTTCCCTTGAACTTTATTATCTAGTATTTGTCCACTACAGTGGGGAAAACCGATGAGGCAGAAAGGTAAGGGGGGAAGGGAGCAGAGAGGGAAGAACTAGGGTATAACAAATGGGAAATATATTTAAAAGCACAGACAACTGACAGTAAAAGATATGTTCTTTGGTTAGTTAGCAAGCAGAAAAAAAGGAAAGGACTTGCATACATGATGGATACACACTAGCATTCTAAAGCAGAAGACAAGAATGTCAAGAGTGTATTCTTCCCCCACTGCCAGATGGAAGGGCTATTATTATAAATGAAAGGCAGCAGTAGTGGATGCCAGGCACTTTTGTTGTGTGCCAGATTCTGAAGTCCAGATGTAAGCAGGTTACCCCTGGGACAGGACAGGCTTCAGCTCCCGCAGCAGAACAGAACCAATCACGGTTTTCTCAGTGTTTATGATGAGTTGTGCTGTAGAGTTCTCCTTCAGTTCCACTGTGACTAGCATCAGTGACCCACTGTGCACAGTCTTAGCTGCAAACCTGGATGGGGAAGGAAAAATAAAAAATAGAAAAGAAAAATCACTGAGGATCTTAAGGTCAAAGATGGCTAATACTTCTTTCTGTAACAGTTAAATGAGCTCAAATATAATAAAATGCCTCCAATATCATTAATGCATTTCAGGGGATAAACCATAAAAACCTCCATGAATTCTTCAGAAATAATTTGTTCAGCATTGTGTAAATGTTTTTGTATTTATGATGAACAAAAAAACTATAATGCAAAATTGTGTATTTAATAATACAAACTAAACTTTATTTAAATAAAAATCTAATGTAAATTCTGATTCTTCAGTTCATCTACAATACTCGCACCCACTAGCAACTTTAGTTCAGCTATATGAAGTTCTCTAACTGTCATTATTTAGTGCCCCAAAGAAAATGCAACTATGCCAAATGTAGAATACCACTTCTAAAAAGCCAATTCGTTGTATTTTCAGAAAAATGTATCCTCCTGATATCTCAGGAATTAATTCAAACTAAAAATGGTCAAAGTTATAAACATACAACACTATCATTTGAAATTATAGTAACCAAACAATTAAAAAATGAGGCCAATATTTCTAAATATTTTATAATTATTAAAAACCCTACAAAGCAAATTAAAAAATCCCAATCAATCAGATAAATAAAAGTTAGGACTAATGCACCATTACTGAATTCCAAGACATGAAGAACCCACTAATTACATGAATTAAAAGCAAAACTAGCCTTTTAAGCACCACAGTTGACTGAAAAGCCATTTTAGGCACAATGAACTTCTGTCAATCCTGTTAATTCATTCTGCATGCACATCCAGGCCCAAGAGACGGGAAGGAAGAGGATAGCAACAGCCTCGTCTTCCATCTTCGACAAGGAGCACACCATGCTTTTTTTTTGCCTTCCCTCCCCACCTTGGTTACTTGACAACAACAAAGTTGCTGCACATGGGCTTTTGAAAACACTAACAAGTGTAGAGCAGGTCTGTGACCCAGTCTGACCCCACTTTGCAGGGCCAATCTCCTCTCCTCTTTCTGAATGACACGTGTCTGAATCAGAGCCATCTGCCTCAATTTGCACAACATCTTCAGCCACAATAGGACCCAGTTAGCCCTGACAACAGCTCACAATACAGAAAAATCAAACTGCTGGGCTGACAGCACGCTGCGGGCTATTCAAGAGCAAACCAACTGGTCAGTGTCTCATGTCTGACAATTAGCATGGGCCTTGCAAAGCGTCTGCCCAAGCCCTTGGGGATCTGTTTAATTACCATCAACATAAAGGAGGGAGTTTATCAGGAGATACTCAAAAAACTTCACTGCAGACTTAATTAAAATATTAGCCACTTAAGCAGGAAGCAGGTTCTCTTTAAACGAGAAGTAATTTCTGTCTTTTTTCTTTTTAAACTAAGCATATCAAAATCTCATAACACATTATACTAATTAAGGAAACATGGGACACTTCTCTAATGTCACCCATCACAGGTCAATCTATTTCTTTTGTCTGGATTATAGACCCGTCCCTTTAATACAAGCTTCTAAAAAATGTTACTACTGTAAAAATTACCTACTTAACTTAGTTGTATCAGTGATTTCATCTATTTGCACTACGATGTAGAAGATCACTATTGTTGATTTCGACAGGGGGATAATTATAGAAACAATAGTCTTATTAGTCACTTTATTTACTTAATAGTTGTGTCTTGGGACAACACAGAGGCAGATTATGTCTGAGTATGCAAGTAAATAGGTTGGTAGTTGGCACTCCTGCTGTGTTTCATAGCCCCAAGGTTTGATTTTACCCTTTTATTAAAACCTGAAAGTGATACAAAGTCAGCATTCTGCAAAAGCCATGGTGGCCCAAAGCATCAGAGATGAGTTTTGCATTAATATTTTTACACATCGATTTGCAAAATCATAGGGGATCAACAGTACTTTTCCATACCTCTGAACAAAACAGGTAAAATCAATAAAGTGTGACTGGCAAGATGCCAAGGGTCTGATACTCAGATAATTTTACACAAAGTGTTAGTATGCATAACTAGCAGGAGCTAATCTGTTTGTATCAATGGTCACCGATTTGGAATCTCTTAGTGTAAAAAAGAATTTGAACAGAACAGGATGACTTATTTCACTTCTAAAAAAGAGTGTATAGAAGAATAACCACACACATAATGGGTTTACCACTGCTTTTGAACTTCAGGAATCAAAAGATGTTCCTTAAAACAGGGAAGATAATTTAGATTCTAAAGAAAGCGATACCATAATTACGCTTATATGATCTGTGAAACTGAATACAGTTATAAAAGGATGAAGCAGTTGATTTTTAGTTAGAAGACACTAGCAGTAAAACTGATTATTGAGATGTTTTAAATATGCCATCACTGGAGGATTTGGATAATAGCTGTTTTTTCAACTAAGTACATGTTATTTCACTTATAAGTTTCCTGTTATCATAAACCCACATGGATTTTCCAAAATGTGTGTTGTGCTCAATTAGTGCTAAATACTTAGACCAGAAAGCCATTTAAAAAATCTTTCAGCAGCAAAAATTAATCACACTATATAGCAGGTATTTATTCTTTGCAAGAAACGTCTATATTCCCCACAAAGGCACTAATTATTTTTTAGTTTTTCTGAAAGTTAATACTGCCTTAAAGGTTAAAATTTGAATTTAAAAAGAAAAAATAATAGTAAAACCAATCAGAATTCATACACTGAAATAAGCTTTGGAAAATGCACCGTAGTACACTAAAATCTAGCTTGTAAATGGTTTGTTTGTAGGTCCAAAAGAAAGAATTTGTCTTGTCGACAACTCTTAACATAAAACATTATATTATGAGCTTGGTTCTGTTGTAACGAAGGATGCATCAGTGAATATGAAAAAAAAAGAAAGTAAATGAGACTATAATTCAGAAAATAGAACCAAATATTTACTAATAGTTCTGAGATGGCTGTTTCTGATATACTGCAGTTTTCTAGTTTTCTTTCTGTGATAGTATTAATCCTAAACCTAATTCCACATAACTAAGAATATTCAGGAAGATTTGCAGCTGTTAATACTTTCCTATTTAAAAAATTCAAGAGAGGTTATAAACATGACAATGTGGCATGTATTTCCAAATTCTGTGGTTTTTAATTTTTTTTTTTTTACCAAGAATGTTTAATATTCAGATACTGTGTGATATGCAAAAAACAGGAGCTCACAGATTATTTATACATAAATATAACACCTGTCAGGGGTACAGAAATATATATTAAAAATCAAATTCTAAATCAACATCAATTTGTTGTTTGTATATTTTTAGAAACTAATTCAGTCTTTCAAGAGTTAAAAATCAAGTAGATATTCTTGGTCACTTTATATGAAAATAAGACCTGTTAATTATCACACAGAAATATTTGATTTATAGTTGATATAAAGGGAAAACACAGAGTAACAGTTACGACAATGTGACAGCATTTGCCACACACTGGCTTTGTAATGATGACTAGCCTAACTACAGACTAGCAGTTATTTTCCCCTTATTTGTAGGCAGAAGATAGCTTCAATTTACATATACAGGAGTGGTATTTTTATGGGGAAAGGTTATGAAAATTCCATGCCAATGAACAGACAGCAACAGAGTAACTTACTCAAAACCTGCTCTTTAAAATTCAATATTTGAGAAAGTAAATGTACACCTGAACACTCACTATCGGGACATTTGTTTACAGCAGAGCAGGGTTCCTTATGCGTAATTCAACAGCACTAAAACATAAATTCTCTCCTGTCAAGTGATCTTCTTCCTCTTTGATTTTTCTATTTAAGCTAAATTATCTTCTTTCTCTGTTCTAATGCTTACCAGAAACAGTGACAATGGCCCATGGAGGCTAAAACTTTTTTTTCCTCCGCCCTTTCTTTAAATCTTGTACATGAAACCTTCAATTACTGCCTGCTGAAGCAGACAGAATCCTATTAGTAAGAAAGACGATCAGAAGATGCAATGCCCTGCCCTAGCTGTAGAAAAATAATTAGTCTAAAGTTGACAAATGTGTAATCAAGTTATGCAATAAATATATTCAAAGGGGAAAACATACTGCTGTGAATCAGTCTTCAATTTGCAAATATAAGAATGAACAACTATGAAGTACCTTCCAGTGTATCAATTAGACAACAAAAATATTTGTAGTTTCAGTACTCTGAATCTTCACCTTACCCTGATAAATTTTATCTGTGTACAGGTTTGACTTTATAATTAATCTAATAATTGGCTAAATTACTAATTCCTTGTATTCGTTCATAAAGTAAGCCTTAGAACACAAAAACCCAAGTATTTGGACTAGCATCACCATGTATTAGTTCTGACCTGGGCATACAGTAAGTTTAATACTAAAACATAAGCAGAAATACACTCACAAAAAGAAGGCTCTTTTTCCTAACCTGGTGATTTTAACCTCTCAGAAAAAACCTTGTTTAACATTGGTTATTAGTAATAAAATTTGGTTAAAATTTACCTTAAAAATAATATTATGATAATTTGATGTTTTATCTTTTCCAGTATATTTCACGCTATTTTAACACTGTCTTAGAATAAATTGTTCAAAAAAGTCTAATTCATTACCATAATGTAATTATTTCTAATATTAACTACTTTTGAGTTTAATAAAACAATAAAATTGTAAAATAATTTGCAATAAAATCTGTACTAGAATTTTACCAATTTTAGTTCTATTGTCAAAATAGATTTAGAGTTTGTCCTGAGTTGCCAGTGAGCAGTGGCACTGTAGCTCTAACAAAAATGCAGGAATGCAAGCGAGTCTTCTGAACTTGTCCAATATATAGCACTATTCCACATGTTGAAAAAGATGCCGCATGAACTTTTTATTTTTTATCATCCTCCAAATTTACCTTTAGTTAAAAAAATTCAGCATTTTGTATGTAGGTATTTATATCTCCTCCCGAAAACTTCAATAAGCTAAAAGCTTGAATCAAAATATTTGGTCCTCACACCTAGAATATTATAATTGTAGTACTCAATCTAATTTGTTTTCTCATGTAGTCTATTCTTTTTATTGTTCTTAAAGAATCAGGCATTTTATATGATATGCATTTGACAATCACATTTTTAAAGTAGGCTATAAATTTTAATTTGCAGAAAAATTATTTAATTCCAAGAAAGTAAGTTACCTTATGGAAATATACTGAAACATTAAACTTGCTCAGAGATCTTTTAAATCAAATATAATCTTCTTTTCGGTTATTTTTTTTTAAAGTATTAAATGTTTTCTGTTTAAACAACTGTCTCAGAAGGTTCCTGTTTGTTTTTCAAAGAAAATGCTGCACATATTTTTCACTTTACAGCATTCAGATACAAAAGCAGTGCTGTCCTCTAGTGGACAGCAAATAACAAACTACTCACTCATATACTTTTAATGTTAAGCTCAAATTCAATTTCTTCAAGTTATTTCTAAATTTTGAAATCCACGCACAAGGTTTTTAAATACAATAATATATTTAAAATGTTAAAGGCCTTAAAATGATTTTGTAGAAAGGTATTCTCTTGATGAAGTATTTTGTACCAGTTAATTGAAATCTTCATATGATGATAATACCTGAAAACTCTGTTAATACATACAGAGCTCTTTTGTTAGCAGGGAGAACATTTCACAGCTTTGTAACATTAGGATTTCATTATGAAATTAAGGAATATTTAGTAGAAACTACTGAATGAGTACTTTCATATTTCAAACTTCCAGTTCTCATTTTCTCTAGGAATACAAACATTTACTTAAGAACAGTGACTAACCAGAAAAACTTTTAGTCCTGGCTGACAAAAGAAATACAAATGTTTAGCCTAGCTGTTTGATTTTTTTATTTATTTTTTCTTTTTTTTTTTTTTTAAGTTAGAATTGCTTCTAACATCATGAATCAAGAAAATACTAAGAGTTTACAACTTCTCACTAAAATGAAAGCTGAAATACTGTGGACATGGATACACTATTCCATTTAAAATACTGTCTCGTACTGGTAAAAGCTACCAGAGAAACTGTTTTACCTAGAGTATTCAGATCTCCAATTAAATCCTACTTGAGAAATTAGGAAGCAAAGTTGAGGCTGCATGTCTAGTACAAGTTTATTTACTCAATTACCCATTGCAGCTTTCTAGAAGAGTAGAAAAAGATGACTGAGCCACATAGCTAAAGAACCAGAGAAGCAGAACAGTCCATATAACTGCATCAAAGGAGCTACTGCCAGAGGTAGATTTCACTTCATCCGAGGTCTCCAACAGGCCAACTGCTTAGTAAAAAATCTTAGGAAAGACTTCTGTGTGCACACAGAGCACAAAAGGTCTTCAAAAAAGTCTTCCGGGATTTGCAAGACCTGCTTGTCAGCTACTGAGAACATATGCTTGGACTGAAATGGAATAACCATAAACAATTTATATTTCTCAGAAATTTCTGCACTGTGTTTATCCTCAATAGATGGGTGATAGCCCTTCCTTTAAGACATGTTGGAAGCAGATGCGTTTGTTAGTTATGGTAAAGAGATGGGGTCTGATCACCAACTTTATGCCTGAAAATTCTTCCAAATTTCTGATTCTTCTGATTTTCGGTTTCAAAAAATTCTTCTGATGGAACAAATCAGAAGATGACATACACAAAGACATTTTCCAGGTGGACCCCTTTAAAAATACAAACCTACATGCAGAATCTCTTTCTGCCCACCTTTTGTATATCTTTTCTCCCCACATTAAGTGCTGCAGGATTAAAAAGATGTGGGGAGGATAACTTATTACTAAGCATGCCATTCTCTGATAATCAAAATTGTCTGTAAACAAAACCTTCTTTCCTTTGAGAATCAGTCTGCCAATATACTATAAATGGGACATGACAGGTTGCAAAATGATAAGAAGGGGTGAATACAACCAGACTGTCAGGCTTGATGCATAGGGTGGGGAATAAAGGCTAGTGAAAAACAAGTGTTGATCCTTGGATTTCTGTTTTTTAAAGCATTATATGCAAGTTTCTATATTGGATCTAGTTGCTTTCACATTCTTCAGGATTTCAGTGCTCATCCATTGCAGTATGTATACTGTCATATGACATGATGTACACAGTATGTTTTTGATTTTGCTGAAGGATAATAATGCAAGTCTCCAAAAGACAGGTGGAAGGTATTTTACATCTTCACAGAATGGTAGGGGTTGGAAGGGACCTCTTAAGATTACCTAGAGTAGATCACACAGGAATACATCCAGGTAGCTTTTGAATGTCTCCAGAGACCCCACAACCTCTTTGGGCAGCCTGCTCCAGTGCTCTGTCACCCTCACAGTAAAGAAGTATTTCCTTATGTTCAGGTTGAACCCCCTGTTTTCAAGTTTGTGACCACTGCCCTTTGTCCCGTCACTGGACACCACTGAGAAGAGTCTGGCCCTGTCCTCCTGACACTTGTCCTTTAGGTATTTATAAGCATTGATAAGATCCCTCCTCAGCCTCCTCTTCTCCAGGCTACACAGACCCAACTCTCTCAGCCTTTCCTCATACAGTAGACGCCTCAGTCCCCTAATCATCTCAGTGGCCCCACACAGGACTGTATCCGATAGCTCCTTGTCCTTCTTGAACTGGGGAGCCCAGAACTGGACACAGTATCTTGTTCAATACTTGCTTATTCACAAAATCACATAGGTCATTGGTACACTAAACAATGATGTACTTGCACAGCAAGCTCTGAACAAACTGGCATATCTATATGGTGCAGCCAAGTGTCTTTAAAAATACAGGTCCCAGAAGGAGCATAGTCATTGCATGCAACACTGTGCTTGAGCTAGTTAGACCTGCCCCAGTAATGAGCAGAGGTGCTGTTCTGTGCTCCTTGTTTAAAAGCTATCTTGCTTGCTGCTATTTCAGGTGTCTACTATGACACACAAAGAGACAAGAAACCTCCTTCTGCAAGTTCTGGTGATCTCTGGAAAAAAGAGATGGCTATTAGAATGACCATTTTCATGAATGTAATGGAGAAGGGTATTAAACTAATTATTTCAAAATGTTAAATTGCTGTTCTGAAGCAGATTAAGGCTTCAGTGTTGAAAGAGGTTGAGGTTTGATTTTCTCCAAAACCTTAGATTGTCCCATACTGGGTTGTTGAAATTACAGACTTGACCATCTCAAATTAGAGGACTGAAATTAATGCTATCATGTGTCTCAGTGCTGGTCAATGGTTAAGGCCATCCTGATGAACTGCAGAATAGAGATATGTAGATGACACCATGCTCACTTTCTAATCCAACTATTTCCTTTTACTAATTGTGGATTCCTTCCACAATACAATAGCAGCAACAGACGGATTCAATTCTATCCAACCTGACAGGTTCAGACTTTTATCCCACTGACTGATTGGGCAATGTGCAAGTAAAATCTTCAAGAATGAAAAACATGGAAAATGTGCTCTAACTTGCATCATTTTGTAGAACCATGATCACTGAGGGAAATAATCTACTAGAGTACAATGCGTCCTATTTAAAAAATGCTTCAGGAAGTGGAAGGCAGAGAGGTAGGCAGTTCAAGATGGTCTGATTCTCCATCCCATTACATATATTCTGATGTCAGTGAAATCACATAAGCATAAAACAAAAAAAAAAAGAGTGAAGAAGCAAATCCAGTTTGTGGTCCCCACCTCGAATGGACTTTTCTGCTGTATGGTACTGCCAAAGCATCAAAAGCTTTTGCACCATATTTTGTAGGTACTGAAAAGAAATGCTTTCTATGTGTATTTCCACTACTTTCCTTCTAAGCCCATTTACCCTGAAATGCCTCTCTTTCATGCAGAAGGCCTTATGTAATAGTAGACAATATTTTGACACTTTCAAGAGAATCATAAAAGCATTCAAGTCTTTCTAAGATTAAAGTAAAATCTGCAACTAATCTTTCCATTCTATCACCATCTGTTGTCTTTTGCTATATTCAAAGTGAAGAAAATGAAGATTACCCATCCTGGTAGGAAGGAATGGATCTAATAATGAATAAAGGAGGAAAAGGCCTGAGGAACTTTTAGAATATTTATCTGAGAGGAATAAGCAACATCTTGAAAGTAACACTAGCATGAAGGGCAATTCTGGATAAATAAGGCTTGTGTTGGTTAAAAAGAAAATCACTGAAAATCTCAAGTTGAATAGTGTCTTCATCTCATCACATTTTGAAATAGAAGAGAACAGCCTAGAATTTATTTTTTATATGTAAAGCAATGAATGTTATTGCCTAAGTAGAGACAGGGTGCTGAAGTGATGGTCCATAGAAGAATCAACTTTGAGGGAATAAATGTTCTCAATTATGTATCTTCCTATCTTGAAGGTGAAAAATTCCTCGTAGACTTTCTTCACTGACAAACAGCAGACACACTTCAGCTGAGAAGTACTTGGTCCCTCAATGTAGTTATTCAGACTCATTTAATTCTCTGCAGGAGCAAATACTTTTAACATCTTTGTCTTTTGATATTCAAATAGTGCCTACAGATGTGGTCTGAATCACAACCCAGAAGCTTGCTGCATTAGCTGATTCTTTATGAAATCACTTTTCCAACATCTATGTCTTCTCAAACCACTTCCAAACCTGACATTTCTTAAAATATTTTTAACAAACAACAGCTCTCAGAATATTGAAAGAGCTACGTATATTGCAACATTTACCCTAATCACTCTTGTGAAATAATATTTTTTAAAAATTACAATTTTTTGCTGCTCAAAAAATTTTAATATTTATGAGAAATTATACTTCCTGCTCAAAAAAAATTCTTCTCCTTTGAAAAGCATTTCACATTCCTGTTTTTAGTAGAAGGCTTTAGAATTGAAATAATGTTTCCTCTTGATAACAAAAGCATGAGAGATCAATACTTAAAATAGTTAAATTCTATTAAGAACGTAAGAATGCACTGTATGCAGCCTTACAAGCCCCAGTAGTCTAATAGCTTACATAAACTCATTTGAAGAGCAGGTAACTACACTTCAGGAAGTAAAATAGTACAGCAAATTTATTTTGCAAATACATGGATATAAATCTGCACCTTTTTGTTCTGATATATATATTGGCTATTGAGTTCAAAATTTCTGCAGTTTTTAAAACAGAATCAACTGTTCTGTTCTGTCAGATGTATGTCTGTCATTCTATCCTACACTCAGTTAAGAGTAAAATTATTACATTTCAAGTTAATTTAAATATTCAGTAGCCATATGGTAAAGAGAGAAAAAAAATGCATGTATGAAAGTTGCTATACTGTGATATGGACTGATATATATTTCATTTTTAATTGGTGACTGCACACTATTCTGTTGATATTTGTTTCAAATATTTATTTTCAAATCTTCATTATATTTGCTCTAAGTGTTTTTACCTAGTGCAAAAATACAATCCTAAATAGGGTTATCAATTTAAGGAGCACTAACTGGGTCCCACCAGCATGACATCTTCATCATGAGTTCAAATATGTTTATATTGAAAAAAACCCAAGAAACACGCACCTGTTCATGTCCATTAGATAAACCTGTATTAAACTACACAATTTCATTTTGTATGAGCATATTGCTTTTCCAGGCAATATAAATTTATTGGCATTAGCTGTCATTAAGTAGTAATACTCAAGTTTGGGATAACCAACTAAGAGGTTAATATAATTCAATGCTGCACAGTGCAGAACTAAAAATAGTACTACTTTTCCTGTGTAAAAGGGTATGTGCTAAGCACTTCCAAGAACTGAACTCAAGTAGTCCTCACAGAATAGCATAATGAGCTGAAACAAGTTCTTGTATATAATTTTTTCCCCAAATACCACTTGCCATAAAACAAACAAGGCAAATGCTGATACTATAGAAAAATTTTTCAAAAATCACTTTAACATATTTTCATTGAATCTATAACTACTTTGTCAAGGTAAAAGGTGACCTGATTCTGATGGTGTATGTGACATATAAATAAAACATGGCACACTTGCATCCAAAAGATTTTGCAAGAAGAGTCTTAATTTTTTTTTATTCTTATGGCAGATTTGATTAAATTCAAACATATGTATACATTTATATATATATATATAAAATTAAATATTTTAGTCATTTGTTTCAGATGTTTCAGAGTTTTGAAAGTATTATCTAATCTCTGTCTCAAATATTAATCTAAATCTAGGATTTACTTTAATGATAATGTAGTGCTTTTTAAAAGATTAATAGGTTAATCACAGCATCAATTAGTTAACGTTCCTGTTCCTGTTCTCACTAAAAAGTAGGTGCAATTATGACTACCTAATATCTGTGAACTCCAGTTACTTATCGAAGGTCTGTTTCCAAAATGCTTATCATTGCTGGGCATTTCTGGTAGGCCATTTAAGTTGTTATAAACAATTTTTGGCCTGATGGACATAATAAATGCAAACTATTCTGTAACTACTGTGGAAGACTGCATATATTCTATTTTAAATCAAAAAAAAGAAAAGAAAATTTTATTAGGATGCTCTAAAGCACTCTGAATACTTCAGCCCAAACAGAACTTGCGTTCAAGCCATTGTCTGACTCTGAAGGAGTGTACCCAACAGGAAATACATCTTAAATTTATTTACTGTTGGTCAAAGACTCTGCTTTGTGGAAAACCTCATTAAAAAACCAAACCAAAACAAAAAAAACAATGAATCAACCAAACAAAAATGAGTAAAAGAAAGCAAGATCAAATTAGAAACTTATCTACAATCAGGAAACCTGTGGCTGAGTTAGGAACTAAGCTATTATTTTCAGAAGCCTTTTTGAGACTCAGTTACAAAACAATCCATCCCTATGCAGTAAGTCTCATGTGATGGCTAGGGTAAAGATGGAGAACACCTGTATACTGTAGTCACTTTAGTCTCTCTTGATTGACACTCCCACCCAGTCTTTGAATTGATGTTGAGGACGCAGGCTGTATAGATCCCTCAGGGATGCAACAAATGAGGACTCTTTCATGGAGGAGCAGGTGTCAATAGTGACAATCATTTCAGTTCAATCGCACTAGCTGTACCATGTTTTTATGGTGAAACAGAATTTTATCATTGACCGTATCAAATACATAGGAAAATCCAGCTGGGTTAATGTTAATGCAATGCAATACAAATGCCCAGTGATGCAAAAAAGACTAAATCCAACAAAGAGAAATATCAGCCTATTAGTTCTGTATAGGCTACAGGATTCTTACCATTTCAAACAGCCATCTCAGTCATCAGAATTTCAAATAAAAACATTGCTCTTTGCGTTAAAAGAAGATATTTTGCTCTTATTGAAATAGCAAAATTCAGGGGGCTAAAAAGATAATTCACATTATGTAACAGTTTTAGTAGGTGCTAGGAGAGATGCATGCATTTTCTTATCCCAACACGAGGTTAACAGATTCCAGTTATGTCTTGCTGTTATTTGTATCCACTCAGTTTTCCACACATGGCAATTCTCCTGTTTGTTCCTGTCATAAGTAAGAAGCCATACAGATTCACAGGACTAAATACTTTGAGTCATTCACATTAAAAGCTGTCATTAACCAACAATCATAACTATTCCACTGACATTCTGTACCACAGCTTTTGGATTAAATGGATCGATCTATAAATAACATCTGGAATTTAGACAGGGCCAATCTTGGCTGATCACTGGTTTTCCTTGCATATATTCAGGAAGGACATGGTCAGTTTAATGCTCAACCTGCACTGAAAAAGACCTTCATCCAACTGAAAAAAAAATTGGGTTCTAGGTTTAACTAGCTGGCTATCATAGGTCAAAAGTTAATGTGGGAAAAACAAGCTGCTTCTCACAGATGATAAACCTGAATAAGGCCACTTCACTTTTGGAAACAAACAAAAGTCAAAAAACCATATAGATGCTCTTTAAAGTACTATGCTTTAAAAGGCTACCTTCTCCCTGTGAATCAAAACCAGGAAAGGACAACTTCCCCCTAACTGTGTGTAGTAAAATCTAGATATTTGATTGTTCTACGTACACTCAAATGAAGAGCTGAGGAGTACTTAGGCTCAAGTTAATATCTGCTTAGGATTCTATGTTACAGTATAATTGGGTACTTCACCCTTTAACAGTGTGGAAAATAAATTTTTCCCTAATATTATCAAATGTTCATGAATTTTGAACTAACAAATTAATATTAAAATATGGTTCATTATGAATGACATGCAATCTTACCTGTGTATGTTATCTTGACCAGAAGGGACTACACCCAGGTTTGCTGCCTTCACTACCCTCTCAATTATCACAAGCCTAGTAGAGTTCTGAGGAGCAACAGCTATTGTAGCAGATGTCTCATTCATTCCTATCAGCATCCCTGAAACATTAAGTATTTCATTATGAATACCTTAAGATTTGCTCACTTATTAAGCATAAAACCAAAATAGGAGACTTCCAAACAAAAAAATCACATTTGCATTAAAAGTTAAATCACTCATTGAGAAAACAACTTTATAAGAATACATAATTACATTAGTTTAATGTATTACTTGCAATGCCCTATTACTAGAAACAATTACTAATAACTGAACAATGATATCTGTGACACATGCAACTGTGAAACCAAGATGGTTCTTTTTCGCAAAAAGCAGAACTTAAAAGAAGAATGTAAACACAGAAATTAAATTAAGTAAGACTGATTTGGAAAAGTGCAGCTTAAGTAAGACCTCACACAAAGAGACTTACTAACTTTTCAATCATAAAACCACTGCATTTAACTATAATTTCATATCCAATTGCTAAAAATAATTTTGAAATTCAGAGAGTATTCACTGGCTCAATTTAGTTCATGAAGATAAAGTCACCACATTAGAAACTGGGAAGTTCAGTTAGTATTTTATCTCTCTAAATAATGTCATGATCAACTATTTGACTAAAATAATTTGAATATCACCACAAAATGGAGCAGAAATGTCAAGATTATATCTAAACATATGGCAAAAAAAAAAAAAGCAAATAAGGAAATGTTGTTCAAGGACATTTTAACACACCCCCCCCACACACACTTTTCTATCAATTCCATTGTTTAAAAGAATGATTTGCTGAACACTTGTGTTGATTACAACCCAACAGTAACTACAAATTAACATTGTGTGTGTATTTTTACACTATGTTCAGAAGCTGAAAACACAGACAAACAATGCAGTACAGTACTTTAGATAGAAATATAAAGCATCTGAAATCCATGATAACATTAACAATGAAAACAATGCAAAACTTAAAAGGCTAATATTTTAGGGCTGCATATGCAGTTCTAACCCAGAGGAAATGGCACCAAGATGCTTAATAGAGCAATTAAAAAATAAATCCAGCATTTTAATGCACTAGAATGTGCATTAGCTGTTGTCACAAAATAAGAAATATCAAAGTAAAAATGGAACAGCTCACAAGTAAATAATGGGATATTTTTGAACATGATCTGCTCTTGAAAAGAACAAAAATAAACATACAAGTTCTATAAAGATCAGCTTTATCTTGGGAATAGAACATTCTGTTTCAAATTGTTTAACTTCACTACTAGGCAAAAGCTTTAAAAACTACATACGCAGGCGAAAACTGCTTTTAAGCAGAGCACAGGGACTGACATAACACTGCTGAGAGATGTGTGTACTCATTTAGGATTTAAACCTTCTCCATTAAGCTCTATTGAAGAGCAAATGCTGAATAAATGAATGCAAGTATGTTTATGTTAAAAGCCTGTTTCCCGCAGCATGTAATTAAAGGAAATGTTGTACAAAGCCAGTACTTTTGTCAAGCTCCTGTAAATGGAAAGATGGATAGCACTCAGAGAAGTGAATGCATTGCTTCATATTTAACCTTAACACTCTTGTCATTAATGGTTTGTCTAACTTGTTCTATAAAAGACAAGGTACTGCTCCATTGAAGTAAAATTAAAAAAATCAACTAAACCATGCTTTTCAGAACAGAAGATTCATTATCGTCGACTAATGTATTGGCATAAAGCAAAGTAACATCCTATCAAGTAAGGCACACATTCAATCTGCCTTTTCACCCCCCTTTATTTTTAACTCATGCTGTTTTATTGTTATAGGCAATTTGTACCACTCAGCATGACAGTGTAAACTGAATCAAGATTAATTTACATGCAAAAGAACACTTAGGAGAGCAGCATGGTAAGCAAATGTATTGTCTCGATTGCTGAGGTGGAAAAGAACCTGGAAAGAAAAAAGGGTGCTCTAATTAAGGGGCATCAAATATGATTGCTTGTGGTAGTCAAGGGCCAGAAAATAGTAAATGTCCAACCATTTAAAGAATTAGCATCTTGCTTGTAAGGAAGACAAGTTAGATATATAAATCTTAATAAAATTAGGTAAACAATTTGTTTACTTAACTAACGTGTTTGGTTTTTGGTTTTTAAATGTGAATCGGGTATACACTTTAAAAAAAAAATTGAAACAATTATTCTAAAACATGTCCATAGAGGGGGGGGAAAAAAAAGTCTTTATACTTAAAGTAGTTTTAACAGGCTATTTTAAAAACCCCTTCATAAAAATTCTGATTAATATCCAGCTATAACAATTGCATGCCACCTTTAATACTGCTGGAAACACGAGAATCTAAGAAAACTCTGGTCAGAGCATACAGCAGCAATTAATCTGGGTTAACTAACTGATACAATGAAATAACTGTACACATTTTTAATAATAAAAGGAAATGAAATTGGAAAAATTACACTAGCAGGTCATAAAGTATGTTAGCTACCAGACGAGTCCTATTCTGAACTAAGGGAAGGAGAGTTTTGCTACTGATTTTTAAAAGCAGCAAACAAGTAAAAATTTGGATACAGAGCTCCCAACAGTACATGTTTCACTCATGCAGAATTCCTGCCACAGGACCTTTCGAGGGGATGTAATGTGAAACAGGGTATAAAATCCTAAGGCCTGAAAATCAGCAAAAATATTTAACCAGAAAGGTAAAGAGTACTTTGGCAATACCATTTTTACTCACTGCTTCCAAATTGTCAATCACAACATCAACACTTAACTCAGCTGCTTCTCTGGGGAACTACCTCACCAGAGGATTCCCTAGCTCAGGAAAGAAGGGAAGGGAAGGGAAGACAGTGTACCAAGGCTAGGAGTATCATGCACAGCATGTGGATAAATTCAGCTCTCAAGGTTCTGCCACTACCACTAAATAACCTTCACAACTGTGAATATTCAGTAACCTGTCTGTTTCCCTCTCTTTATGCTATCAGGAAGAAAATGGGCATATACAAATATAACAGACAATGCAAAACAGCAGAGCATAACTGAGTAAAGATAAATAGCAATGAATTGTCTTCTACATAGCAGTATTTCCTCTGAAGCATTCTGATTAGGCTACACATGCAATTTAGTTGTAAAAATCCTTAAAACCCATACATATTCTCATTCTCCCCCAATATAATCTTGCATTTCTAATATTCTCCTCTCTCCTTCACAACTTTTTACTTATTTGTTTTAGTTGCAAATAAAATAAGGCATCTCCAGGTACAAGACTTGAAACAACTTATGTCCAAAACAAAAACAAAAAAGAAGGAAAATGAAAAGGCATGATAAGTGAAAAGTTATATAAATCAAATAAATTTGGAAAATACAAACAAATCAAAGTTAAACACAAAACAGAATAATATACACAAACTTCTAAATTGTCCTGCATTTATTATTGTAATTTGGGTTTTTCACTTAGCAAGATCACATAGTAATTCCCCGCAAATGATAGCTGCTCCTATATCTTTGTAAAAAATACTTATGTAGGATTTAGAACTGAGACCTCTATTACCACAAATATTCTGAAACAGCTGATATCTAGAAGAAAAAAAATGCAATAGAAAAGGTTTTTAAACCTGTGGTAAATTTGCTAGCATCAAGTCCTGCATCAAAGAATGAATTCAGGAAGACAGAGAGCGCGATACAGAAATGCCAAGAGACCTTCATGGATTTACAAATACTTCATATAAACAAATTTTCAAATAGCTTTATTCAGAGTAGCCTTTCTGCTCTATTAAACATAGCAAACAGCTGCCAGATTTATTCAGACAAATAATCAACAACCATAGAAGTAAAATGGCAGAAGAAAAAGGAATTTTGGCAACAACTCCACAGAGGACCACAGCTATTCTCCAAGTACGCTTCTTCTATGTGCTCATGGTTCTGTATGGCCAGTCAGGAGGAAAAAAAGCCCTCAGCCATAGTAACACACACAAAAACTCTATCAAAATATCACAAAGCAAGCAAATATAAAAACAGGGGAGGGGGAAGAAGCACAGAAACCGGCCTTCCTTTCACTACGACCTCAGCTACAATTTTTAGAAGGGAACAGTTTAAAGTAAATGTGTCACAGCCTCATTCAATCACTCACTCACCTTGGTTTGCTGAGCAGGTATAAAGCAGAGAGGCAGGCTTTAGCCAGAAAAGGGTAAGAACAGCAAGTAAGTATCAATTGGTTAAGAAAACAAAGCACAATACTAACTTTTCACTGCAGCCATAAGCTTAACTGAAAATGATTTAAGCAATATTTAAACTACTTTCTTAACAATTTGAAAATACAAAGGCAAAAAATGATCAAAAGCTATAATTAATAATACATAGCATTACTCATTGGTGTTCTTGGCTGCTTGATGGATATACTGAGTTTGAGCCTTACGAAGCAATGAAACAGGATCCCATGGGTATACTCTCATCTCATTGTGAAGAGATTTACACATGTAAATCCCCATACATTGAGATGGATGAGTAAATACTCTTACATTTAAATGCAATCAAAATGTAATAGTCTATATTTTAAAATAGCCACGAATCATACCCAAAATAAGGGTAGTGGTATGGACTGTTCCATTTAACGTACAGTCAAAGCTAAGTACCATTTTATCTAATTATTTTGTATAAAATATTCAAGTCACTAAAAGCTCTTACAGAGGTTTGTGTTTGGACTAGCATCAGAACCTTACATTCTTTAAAGACATCAAATATAAAAGTAAATAAAAGTAAATAAAAGTAAATAAAAGATGTAACCTTTCTAAAACAATATTCCAACAATTTTTTTTGTATGAAGTGTTTGAAAGGAAGAAGATTAAAATAATCTTCAAAGTTGCTGCAGAACAGGTACACTAATAGTATTTGAAAGTAGTCCTGGAATAAAGACTAGTAAAGAGAGACACTGTATCAGACAGACACAATGTATACTTGATTTATTTCCTTTAGCTGGGGTTACAACTTTCTGCTTTACTGCTAATAGGAAAGACATTCACACTTCATGATAAGCCAAAACTCTCTGAGCTAAAAGACTGTTTCAGGGTAAAGAGTGAGCTTTGTGCTTTTAGAGGCACACTGAAAAGCTGCCAAATACTACTGCATAACCTTTTTAAGATATTTTAAAAGTAAATCATTAGTATCAATCATTAGTAGCAGATGGAATACTAACAGAGACTAACACAAACAGGTACACTGGAAGCACCCACTGTACACCTGGAAAGGCACACAGCCCTCTTCTCATCCAAATACATTTACTGAAGCAGCTGAAGTATTTCTCACCTTGCTCTTTCTTGAAGTCTTTCTCTGACATAGTGACAGGCAAAAGCAGTTCTCCAACAGGGGGCTGAATGTTAACATTGAAATGATCATCCTTTGTGCTGTGAAAAGAGAAATTTCAGAGAATCAGCTAAGATTAATATACACATATCAGCTCCAAGTTTACTATGGAATCTATAAACAGTGCAAGAACTACCTCCATGACTTCTGCCTTGTAAATCTAAATCTGCTAATTTTGTACATCACTAAAGCTGATCTATTTTCTCCTGTACAAATATAGTATTAATACAGTATGCATGCTCTTGTATTTCTGAAAATGGAACTTTTACTAATATTAATGTTTATTTGTAATCTATAAAGCATCAGACTCAAGCTAAATGCTTGCAAAGGACAAACTATTATGCATTTTACAATTCCTTTAAAATAACTGTTATTCACAAATTCTGTCATCAGCAACAGCTGTCCCAGAAATAGGGCTAAACCTAGGAAAGGCATAATTTCAGGCAAAAAGGTTTATTATTGTTTGAAAAAAAAAAAACCCAAACAAACCAAACAGTGAATTTGGGAGCAAAAGAAATATCTTTGATTGCTTCAATTTTGCAAGATTTTGTATATTTAAACAAAAACACATAGCATACTGGTCCATACAAAAGCAGTGGAAAATCAGAGGCAGTTTTCGTAATGTCAGGGAGTTAAAAAAATTACTATCAGTAGTAGCATACTACTATCAAATGCTACAGATTCTTCCTTAAGAAACAAATACCATACAGTTAACTTGCTCCCCCTATCCTATCAATTCTCTGAGTTTCCAACTATCTCATTTTGGAGTTCTCCATATAACAGAAACTCAAGACACATTCACTCTGCTATTTTTGATTGACCAATTATACCATAAGGGATTCGGTTAGCAATTCAGGATCAGTATATCCAGTCAGAATCTTTGCTAATGGTTTGAGGCATGAGAAATTTTTAGAAAAGAACACTTGGGGTTTTTGGTGATGTACCAAATAGTCAATATACATTGATTGTTGATACACCTCAGATATACTACATAAAATAATGATACAATAGTTTGAAAGGAAAATACATTTCATCAATTAATAACCATGGTATTTAAACTACCCTCAAACATTTGTTACTGATTTTTTATAACTCTGCAACTTCAAAATTCTGAAATAAGATAGACTGATGGAAAAAACAGCGCTAGATTAATAATATGGAAAGCATGTGTCTCCCTCTTAAAGATGCAAAATAACCCACCTGAAAACAGGAAAGCATTTCATGATCCTATTGAAATTTCAATACCTACCATAATTACCTAATTTCAGAAGTAAATGCCTAGGAACTAGTACATTCTTACTTTCTGACTTCTGATGTGTTATAATTATGCTTACGGATGCAATCTCAAGCAAGGGCTTTTCAAATAAAATTCAGCATTAATGCCCACTTTGTTGAAAATTATTATTTAGTAAACACACAGTGAAACTTAATGGCTTTAAACTGGAAGAGGGTAGATTTAGATCAAATATTAGGAAGAAATTCTTCACAGTGAGGGTGGTGAGACACTGGAACAGGTTGCCCAGAGAAGCTGTGGCTGTTCCCTCCCTGGAAGTGTTCAAGGCCAGGCTGGATGCGGCTTTGAGCAACCAGGTCTAGTGGAAGGTGTCCCTGCTCATGGCAGGGGGGTTGGAACTAGGTGGTCTTTAAGGTCCCTTCCAACACAAACCATTCTATGATTCTGTGAGATTCTATGAAACAGTCCCTTCAAACCTGGTTAGTATTTCCTTTACAAAGAATAATTTATGAAGTGCTACTTTAAAAAAATTGCTTAGCTAACAAATTCTCATTTTTTTTCCTATACTACTTTAAATAACATCCATCTCTGAAGTCATTAGCATACTAAAACAGCAGGGATTGTTTGACTGCCTGGTCTGATCACGTGCACTGTAAAATAAGAAAACAGTATTTTTAAATTTATTTTTTCCTTTGAAAACTGATCAAGAACTCTATCAGCTTAAGAGCTGAAGGAAAGATCTTTAATCAATTGCCTCATAACTTTTTGCTCTTTATACTTGGACTATGGGACTAAAACTTTTAACAATACCTTCATTGGTATTGTTCAACTGATCATTAAACCAATGTTATCTTTCATATTTAAGCAAGGTGCGCAGTAAATAATTCAGCATAAAACAGATAAAGTTTTGTGTACAATGATTCATGCCCTACATTGACTGGACATGCCATTTGTACATAAACCCAACTTACAATATCAATTATTAGATTGGTTTTTAATGCCTATAACAATCTTTTCACAGTAAGAAGGAATAACAGTATGAACATAGCTTGGGTTTTATATGGCTATAACTGCTCAAGAAGACCACTCAACACCTCTGCTGTTAACAAACATTCCACTTCCCTGTCTTTTAGTGATTAAAAAGCTAATAGATACTCTTCGATAAACCATGAACTCTTCACAGTCTGCAAGCAGAAATTCTGATTGCTAGTCATCTTCAAAACCACTTTGTTCTGCACCTCTTTTATTACATCTTTATATTAGAGATCTAGTAATATCTAATTTAACAAAAGTAATTTCATAGTTCCATAGAAACATGGAACAATACAGGTCAAAAAGAGTGTCAGGAAATCACCTGGTCCCACCTCCTGCTCAGCCCAGGGCCACCTTAGTTCACATTGCTCAGGGCTTTGTCCATTTGAACTCCGAGTATCTCCAAAGATGAAGATTTCATCAGATATCTAATAGATATGGTTAATAATAATAAAATTGAATCTTGCAGTATGACTACATAATTTCCCCCAATACCTAGTAAACTAAATTCCAGTGTATTTAACTTATTTATTTATACTTTGAATACTAAAATTAATATAAATGATGTGTAAACAAAAAACTGCAGAAGTGGTTGAAGCCTGAACATTAACATTTAAGAATGTGGTAAACAATTGGTTCAAGGTGCACTGAAACATCTCTCAGGTGGCGCTGCTCACTCTTTCCTGGAAGATCAAGCTGAAGAAACGTATCAGAAAAAAAGTGACAACAAAACATAACTGTTTTCAGATTTCAAAAATTAAAGATTGCATTTTCTGGTATTAGTAAGTACAATTGATAAGTTACATCCTGAAGTGGAATAGGTATGCTTAATGAGACGTCTGCAGAAGGAAGCTCTGAAGGAATCAAACAAATAGGGATGTCCGAGAACAGTACCTCGCCACTAGCTCGCAAAATCGGTGTTGTATTTAATTGTGAATTTAGGCACAAATAACGTTAAGATGTCATTACTCTTACTGTTACCTTAGTAACTGTTAAACTGTACATATTGTATTTTTTTAAGACTTACACCACTTTCATGATGTAATTCCAAAGATCACATGAATTTATCCTCAGATGTATACAATTAAGATGAACAAACGAAGAAGATAATGCTCCCAGAGGAACACAGGGAGACTTAGGATCTCCATGATAAATGACACTACAAGATTAACGTTTAATCCTTTAGAACACGCACAGTTTTAACTCTTCTTCAGATGGCTGCAGTGGAAGCAGCTAGCACCTGTCATGTGAAACCAGTGTCCGTTTTCCTTACTCCCTCTCTCTCGTCTCCATTTTTTTGTTTAAAGGATTGTCTTCAAAGGTTTCCTGGGAAAGACGTTCTCTGCCATGATGAAAGACTTGAGGACAATGATGGCAACATCTTCTTTGAAACTAATACAAATACTATTATAATTTGAAAGTGAATTCTTATAAGATTTCACCATGTCAGTCTTTAAAGTCTTAATTTTTGAGGCTTTAAAAAAAATTATTATTCTAATAAGAGGCTGACCAATATTCTTCTTGCTATTCATATTATCCTTTTTCATTTCACTCCTAGTAGCTGCTTAACTCAGAATACATCTATCCAAAACCAGCTCACTGTTTTTGTCTCGTATTAAAAAAAACCCTCTAGATGATAAAAAATGAGAATGGAAGAGGAAGAGCAACACACTAAGTTCCTCCAAAACATGGAATGGAGAAGTACAGGAGACTGTGCTCATAGTTTTGTTGAAGAAAGGAAAAGATAGCATCCTGCTTTTACAAGAAAACAGGCCAGGGTGATGGAAGAAATGAGAGTAGTTGTTCATGCTGAGCCTTGCCTTTCCCAGGTCAGTTATCTATCTCGATATATTTGCTTTCTGGAACTGGGCCAACTGACTACTTTAGAGTAATGAAGTAAAGAGAAGAGTACCAGATTGCTTGTCTTAATATCCAACATCTGTAAACAACTTAGTGATCTGCTGACAAAGCACTAGGAAAGGAAACATCAAGAAACAAGTGAAAATGCAAGTGGCAGTGATGTGAAGACAGTCCAGCATCTCTAACATTAGCTTTTAAAATATTCCATAACATATTCTCCTACATATATTCTGTAACATATTCTACTACATAATTTTTATCAGATGCTTTTGTGCAAGCATCTACACCTGAATGCATGCTTGCACTCAATACAAATACTGACTGCTACCCAACTGATCCTCTTCATTTATTCGTCTTTGCAGGTAGAATTTCTGCTTGGGAAGATTCCTGTATCAATGCAGAGTGAGGTGAGAGAATTTCATGCTGTAAAATTCTCTTCCTTGGTAAAACAAAATCTAGAGCAAAAGCTTTTACAATGAGGTAGAACCTGAGTGCAGCAAGATTGAACAAAGTTTTCAAATCTCATTAATGGAATTTACTTCATTTTAAAAAATGCAATATTCTTCCTGCTACATCAACCTCTCCAGAGTAATCAGCAAAATGCTCTTGTTATACAGTCCAAGGCAGATGAGGTGAACAGCTTGCTTTTCTATCAGCGTAACAGCAGCAGAAGAGTATGTATCTCAAGGACTGGAACAGGCTGCCCAGGGAAGTGGCTGAGTCACCATCCCTGGAGATATTTAAAAGACATGTAAATGCAGCACTTAGGGACATGTTTCAGTGGTGGACTTGCAAGTGTTAATGGTTGAACTTGATCTTAAAGATCTTTTCCAACCTAAATTATTCTATGATTCTATGCACAGAGTCTCAGCTATTCTAGTAACACTGGGACATAGGAAATGCCACAATAAGGTAACCAGACCATGCTTGTAAAAACCTCTGTCACATGTCACACTATTTTCCCAAGAGCTCATTGTTCTGAGCAAGAATGGAGGGCATAGAAGTTGTTGCTCTTGTTAAACTTCTCTTTCTTCTTGGGAGCTCTGATTGTACTCTTTGCATTTAAAGAGTAAACTTGAGAAAACTAGGGGAAGAGATGGCATGGACATGTTCCCTATGCCAGGTTTTTTCAAAGAGAGCGAAACAAAATCCTGCATCTTTTCAAAAGAATGGGGAAAAGAAAACAAGTTCTCTGTAAATTAATTTTATCTTCAAAGCTGTGGTTCTTTCATGGCTTTGGGAAGATCTAAGAGAATTTGGAAGGAGGGAATGAAAATAATGGGGAAGAAGAGGTAAGGACAAGTTTCCTTCTCCAGCTCTCACTGCTGCAAAGTGAGCACTTCCCCTTCACCTTTAGTCACTCACCACACACCTACAAGAAGCTAGACTTTTGCCTACTGGATTTTACAAATGCAGACAGGAATCCAAAATTATAAATACAAAATAGGAATAAAGGCATGTATATGCTGTAACCCTCTCTCTCTGTAACCTTCCCCGCCTTTCTTCTGTAGGGATTCAAATGCTTTCATTCAAAGGATCCAAGGCCAAATTCTGACATGGCAAAGACCCCAGATCTTTGCTCAGACATCTAAGGAAGCTGGTAAGCTTTGAGTGAGACCTGAAAATACCTGAAAAGTAGGAACATGCAAGATAATAAAGATAAAATGAGAGACAGTGGTAGGATTGTTACGATAGCGATTACTAGGAGCTCAAGGATTCAAGAGAAAAACATACTGAAGCAGAAATATATAAAATCCGACAAAGAAAAAAAATAAAATTCCACAGTCAGTGGAATACTGCAGTCAGTCTGTAACGTCAAAGATCGGTTCCAACCTTTCCTCTGCTCACTGATGTCTACCTGCCTAGCAAAACTGAGGTCTCTTACTGGGATGGTGAATATACTAATGCTTAACTGGGATTCAACAAGTTACCAGACTACCTTGCCTGTGAGTTAGCCAATAACAAATTGCTTTATACTTCTAAGTTGTGTATATCCTGCTTGCAGAATCTGAACAAAGTAAACCAGAAAGAAACAGTAATGCTTACAAAAATCTTTTAGAAGACTAAGTTCCTCCATTTATTCCTCTTTAACTTTCTGCTTGAGACGCATTATTGTGCAGAACACCAGTGTGGCTGACGTAGTGTGCCTCTGCAAGGAGGTGGCACAAGAAAAATAGCAATTAAGAGATCTCCTTACAAGTACAGAGTGTGAGCAACCTAATAATATCCAAAATAAACACACAATGCAGAGTTTTAAAGCTAAGGCACTTCACCTTTTTTTAATTAGATGTGTGATCTTGCTAAGCTTTGCTTAATAAAAACAGTATTTACAAGGGTGGTCTTTCAAAGCTCAGCCCTTTGAACCTTTTTCTGTAATGCAGTCATCTGTGTACGACAAATTCAGAAAGAGATCTAAATATTTTATTACTCGTGTTAAGTTTTTTTCTTTATCGTTTGTATTTATTGAACCACTAGTACAACAGCACATCCCCAAGCAGAAACGTAGTGTTTGCTATGCAAAACACACAGTCCATGATTGGCATCTAAGACCAATTGATCTACCCATTACCACTATCTCCCTACCCCCACAAGCTTTACTACAAAGCTATTGATTTAAACACTGCCGATCGGTTTCCATTTTCTGATTTTGGGCAGGCCAATTAAGAAAGTGAGTAATTGTGATTACATTGCTTCAGGATCAATTACATTTGATGCAAGATAAAGTGCTCCTCTTAGAACAATGTAAAGAAAATTATTATGATCAGGAACACTTTACTACTGAACACGCTTCTAACAAAAATGCAAAATAACTGACAACATCTTTCATAAAGATATGTTATCAGGAAAAACAAGAATATTGACACCTTTGTGTGCACAGTATTTCAACTACATTTTGACAAACTTCTACCAGTCAGTATTCCTTTTGGATAAAAGCTTTTTAAGTAGTATGAAAAGTTAAAAAGGTTGCAGCTGAGTTCTCTGAGACACTGCCCCAAAAACATCACACTACACAATTTCTTCAATGATACTGAACACCAGCAGGATTTTGAACAATACCTGTTCTAACAGTAAAAGAGCAAATTTAATGAAAAGAACATTTTACCTATTTTTATGCTATTTTCTAAGAACTAGTGTCAAAGAGACAAGCCCTTATCAATTAGCAAAGGAACAAAGTAAGCAATTCCTATTCTTAATTTAATTTTAAACTTAGCTTGAGCTTTGTCATTGGACTCACATTGTCCAAATCATTAAAATGAATACACCGCTGAGGTCTGAGGCAAATCTATTTACGGTGATGTTACTCATAGTCTGGTTGGTGTTCAGGAATATTGATCTGTCTTGTTTGACTAATAGGAAAATAATAAACAATTACTAGGCAATGTTGGAGAAAGTAATCAGTTTTTATATATCACTAATACAGCAGACCTCCCAAAACATAACGGTGATGATCTGCATAAAATCAATGTGTTATGCTACCTTGCTTATCCTCATCACTGCTAAGATTCTTAGCAATAAATGGTATAAGTTTGGAATCAAATCATTAGTATACTGAAAATATGTACTTGAAAGAAAAGTATCTGCTCTATTTAAAAAAGAATGTTCCTGCTTGATGAATTGAGCATATTTTATTAAAACAAAACAAAACATACTTAGGGAAAGAGATTATAATTTTGAAGCAATTAGAAAATTGCATTGCCTAGAAGGGAACTTCCCTTCCCAAATAAACCTGGCATCAGGCAATAGTCCAAAGCTGATTCCAAATTCCACCAAACAGAGTACAGACCAGCAACAACGTGATGTGCACAAACAACATGCTGCAGACATCTTGCTGGAGCTACTATCATCTTTAAAATGACTATGCATGAGCATCCATTGTACTGGAAAAGGTTTGAGGAGTTGGGGAAATAAATCAATAGTAAAACCTCCTTGGACCTAGAACAAGAAATCTTATTTTAGCAGCGGTTCTTTTGAAGCCACTTGTGTACACCTCTATAATTAAGATTTTCCCACTATCTTTAGTAACCTGAAAGTTGTGCAACCTGTGCTTAGTCATAGTACACTAAAACTACTACAGTATTCAAGAAAGGGGTACAAAACTTTCTCAGAGGGCTTCTCCTAAACTGGAATACAGTAATGTGAATGTCTATTTGACATTCTTTTTTGTACAGAATATAGAAAGTAGTGCTTCTTGCAACAAAATGTCAGAAAATATTATTTCAAAATATGTAAAAAAAAAATAAAATCATGCAGATCTATTTAGTGCCTTTGCATAGTTTCACAGACTACATAAGCCTGAAAAACTCTTAAAAGAAGGTGTCTAGCTTTCTGCCATCCATTCTTTCCTGATGGTTGGATACTGCTACTATAAATTTTCCCCGGTTTCAAATGCTAGTTAATAACAGAGTTCTCACTCTGTTTCCTGCTAGCCTAGGATGCAGCATGAACTCATACAAAGGAAGATCTTCAATGTGCATAAAATAAGCATAAAAAGCCTAAATAAAGGATATAAGACAAAATCTAGTTGGCTAGCCTGTTACTTGTTTTCATTCTCTGTCTAATAATTTAAAATAATCTATAGCAAAAGAAATAAGATTCGTTGGCCAGCAAATTTTGGGGTTGGTTTCATGCAGTCATATCACATAGATCACAAACAGCACTTGAGGTAGTAAAATTGCTCACACTACATGCTTTTTTAATTTGTGATTTCTTAGAAGAACACACATAAAACACTCCAGCAGACCAGTCAGACCTGACTGCTCACTTCAAGATGGTGTTATTAAGAAGAATCCCAAGAAGAGGGGATAAAATAAAAATAAAGCTCAGGAATAGAGGAGTAATTCTGAATTGGAAGAGAAGTTCATGCTTCTACTTGGTATAATTTACATGAAGGGAAAAACAGGACCTCCCAAACACAACCTGACAAAGAGTTTTTAACTCACATACGTGATTTCCAGCCTAGATTTAAGCTTAGCATCAAATCTGTGTTGTTAAAAGTGCTAAAAAAAAGTAAGACTGAAGAAAACTGATAATCCTTTTAATAGTAAAACCAAATACTAATTAAATTACCCTCCTTTCCCAAGAACTCACCATAATTGGAAGCTGGCCATTTGAGTAGAATCACAGAAGTCGATACCCATTGAAACGGTAATGGATCCTCCAGGCTCAAGGCACTCTACATGAAAACATTTTGAACAGGTAAAGTACACACGCAAAGCAACAGAAGACTCCAGATGCAAACCCCCAAATTGTACATAATTAGAAAACCTGTATGAAAAAAGCTCCACAAAAAAGCACCAATACTTCCCAGATGCAAACCCCTAAATTTCACATAATTACAAAATGTATGTAAAAAAAAAAAACCAAACCCAAACCCACAAAACACCTCCATAAAAAAGAGCCAATACTTGCAGTTTTATTTCAAGTAGGTATCACCCAAATGTCACCCTTGTAGGCTTAGAGGGTGTTGGATCCCCCCCCACCCCGCGCCATTAGTTAGTGCACATGAAATATTGCCATTTCAATCTTACAGCCCTACTGTCAACAAAATAAAGATTTGTATTAGAAAAGCTAGGAAAACTATTTAAAGAAAAAAATATATTGACATTACATCCTTTTACTTGTGTATAGATCCAGCACTGAGATTCATTTTCAATAATACCAGTTTGCAATTTTGGTTAATAAATACTAAAACATAACAAATATTAATAAAATGTACATTACTACACACAGTGATGGAAAAGGAGTTAAAATTTAATAATTAGTGTAGGTTATTTATTTCTCAATATTCTGCTTGGATTAGTTATGGAAGCGAACAGAAAGATTATGAACCCAAAATGGAAGGTAATTTTGTACTTTACAAGCAGTGCAGATACGCTCATTCTTTGTTTCTTGGCTGTATCACTATACTGTTTCCTCAGTGTTGCAGAGGTAAGGCTTTGGTTTGGTAGAAAGAAAAGCTTTCTTTACATAAGTAGAAGATATTAAAAACAAGCATTGGAGCAGCGTTTGACTTCTCAAGATGACAAGAAAGAAAAGGACAGTTATAAGAGAAGAATTCAAATAAAAATGATTGGGCAGGCAGAAAAATGTCTAATTTCCAGTTTATTCATTAATGTATTTGATGCTTTTCAGGAACTGAAGAGTAGGCAGCTGCTCCATGGCAAAAGGAAACAAAATTTAACTAAATCAAGATAAGTTCTGAAAAACATGGAAAACATGGACATGATGCAGTTAGGCAAAAACTAAACTAATACTACAGAATGAATAGGGAAAAAAGTCTGTGTAAAACATGGAAAGATTACAGGTTTCAGCTCAAATTCAGACTAAATGTTACCAAAGTCTTTGAGCTTAATGTTTTCAAACAGGGTTCCAAAGGCACCCAGCCAAAACACCACACACAGAGACTTAGGTGAAAAAAATTGGCCCATTTCTACTGTCAAAATCAGGAGAACTGCCAACAGCAATTGCAGCAAAGGAGGTAAAAACTAGACTTAAACTCCAGCAGGAATACTTTTCTACAATGACACTTTTCCTGTTGGTTCCGATGGGCAGATTATAGGATGAGTTTTTCAAATGCTAGAAACACAGAAGGTAGTAAGAAGAACAGGGCTTATAAACTGAATTCTAGATAAAGTGACAAAGAATACAGAAAATTTGCACCCAAGTAAGAAAACCCACATTTTGGGAAGGAGCTACAGATAATACATCGCTTATTTTCTGCAGAAGAAACCAACAGCTTCACAGGACAGATACCACAATAATATCTTTCTTAGGGAAATAAATCCTTTAAAGGGTAGGATTATGTTGTAGAATTCAAGAAACCTGAACTGGATAACTTATTAATTCCAGATTTTTTTTCACTTATTTTTTTTTTTTTTTAAAACAAGAGAAGAGAATGATACTGTTCACTGTTATTGTGAGCACAGTACCTCCTGATCTAATTCATAGTATTACTAGTTTTCTGCTTGTAAGCCCCTACAATTTTATTTCTTTGAATGTTTAGAGGGGGACATACAATTAGGCTGATGGTCAAAACTAACTTGAAATCAGAACTCTGCACTGGACTTCTTATCTTGAGGAATAAACACCAAACTGTTCACTTAACACAAAATGTAATAACTTTCCTAAAAGTAACTGTCTTGATGTATCTTTATCAAAATGGAAATGGTTCCAAAATTTTAACTCTGAATAAACTGTAGCTTTGTACAATTGCCTTGTAGTTATTTGCTGCAAATCTGTACAGCCTTTCAAATGTTAAAAAATTAAATATTTGAACAGTATAGAGCAATTTAATACCAAACATCTTTTTAACTACTGAAATCTTTACTTCACTGTTGTGCTTTAAGAACTCGTTTCTGTATTCTTCTGTCCTGGTTTTTAGCTGAAACAGAGCTGGGTTTCTTTTTCAGTAGCTAGAATTGTGCTGCGCTCACATAGCAATGCAGCTCATTAAAAGAGAAGAAATGCATCTAAATGAACTTGTGCCAAAAAGGAGCATGTCCGTCCTATCCATTTATCTTATAAAATAGACACTTTTGTTCCTTCTGACTACACCATAATGTCCCCCACCTACAAAAACCTACTGAGAAAACAAAGCAAGTTGTATGCACAGGTACAGCTCTTGAATAAAAGTTGGTACGATCTGTGTTCTTCTTTCTCAGGTTTTCTATTTTTTTCCTCTAACTGAAATTTAGCAAAAAAACACTCTGATCAGAAGATAGAAAATAAAACAATTAAGGTTAGGACTGACTACAGCACTGCTTTCTAACTAGTCTAAGAAGCCACACTTTGTGGAGGTATGGTAGATACAAACTAGGCTAAAATACACACTTCCACTCCACTGCCAAAAGCTCACATGGGAAACAATGAGAAACTTCTGGGCCACCAAATAATACACATACAAATGCTCTTTAAAGCTTTGAAAGAAAGTAATTCTGAGTATATAAATCAAAACCTCACTCTTAACAGTAGCCTGTTATAGCCATTCTGGTCTAAGGCTGTAAGAGAAAGTTTGTGGTGAGACAAAAAAATTCTATTGTATCAACTGGAACTGATAGAATATAATTGATATTTCATCAAGCAGGTAAGCATTCAGGCATGGAAGCTCTGATCTAAGGAGTTGTTTTAGAAATCAAAGACAAAGAGGGGAAAGCTGAATTAAATTTTTGTTAAAATCAGATTATCTAAGAAAAGATAGTTGCATGAGTGTGTGGGTATGCATATACACATATGCATATGCATACGTGTGTATACATGCATATATATATGTCTATGCAAAACCACTTTCCTATTCTTGAAATTTTGCAAAAGATTAAGATTCTGCATTTTTAAAGATAGGATACAATTACCTATTGGATTAAACTCGTGCATCCTCATGCCTGGTGGTAATTTCCTCTCCCCGATGTGAATATTCTCTATCTTCTGATCGGTTGTATTTGTTACTGTCACTTGCACAGATACCATATGATCACCAAAAATGCCTGGCTGTCTTGAGAAGTAATAATGAGCTGCTAATCCTTTTCCGCTCATTCGATGAAGCAGTTCATGCATTTTTGTTGGCACAGAGACTTGGGTAGTGACCTGTTAAATACAAAGCAACAGTTGGTGAATGGTGTAAGCAAAGAGGAGATAGAAAGAAAATTAAATATTGCATTTTTCACCCAGCTAGAGCACCTGCTTTCTACTCAGAATTTATTTTACAACTAGGAACTTGTAAGGGCATATTCAAAACCATCAACAAATTGCAGTAATAGGTATCTGATAAAAGAGCATAAGTAACATTTGTGTTGTTGCTGAGAAATAGCAGCTTTAACTTTCTTGTATTTGCCTCACTTTCCATTAGAGATCTGTTTTCAACAGTTATCCATTAAACTATTGGAGGTTTTTTAAGAGTTGCTGTTTCTAAAAAGAAGTCTCTCCCCAGTCTATGCATCAGAATACAAGGGTGACTCCAAGCCCATGCCATACTGTGAAAGTATACTGAGAAATTGTCTTCTCCTTATCCTGCTAAAACCACAAAAAATGTTGCCTAAAACTATACCAGTCAAATACTAAACCCACAGTTGTAATAAAGCAGAAGGATGCTGCCACTTTGTTAACAGTCTTCCTGCCACAAGCAAGAAGAGAAATCCCAAGGATGCTTGTGTCCCTTCTATCCTGAGGAAGTAGCATGGATAAAAGACATGCAGTGTGCAAATGAATTTCCAGAAGATAATTGCTGATAAGGAAATTGGTAACCATAAGCTCAAAAGTGCAAAAGTAAGGAATATGCATAAAACTGCAGAAAAGTGAATTTGAATTCTTGAAACGAGTTTTAAGGAAAGGCTAGGAGATTACATCAAAAGTAACACCGCACAAACAGAACATGGAGGTTTAAAAAGCCAAATGCTCAGCACAAAAATCCCATTTGTCTGATCAATGCACTATGAGCTACTGAATTTTACAGTATACCTGTTAGATATACGTATTTATCTGTTTCTACTGATGAGTGTCGCTCTTCTCTTGCCCTACCCATAGCCCTGAAGGTGCAACTAAGCAAAAGAGATAACTCCAAATAGCAGGATGTTCAAGACTCAAAGCAGCTAAGCAAAGAGAACAGGTTTTTATCTTGCCTTCCTTGCCTCTTACAGCTTGCCACATTTTCCTGACCGCCACATTTAACATCAAGAGGCTGATCTGAAGACTTAGAGAACGTTTCCAGTAATAGGAGAAACTGGTAAGAGCTGGGATTTGAACCCACAAGGTATTATAGAAATGGGAGAGTATCTGGAAAACATAAGGCTGTAAAGGATCCTGTTGAAAAACTTCAGAAGTTAGCAAGCACATAACAGAATAGATCTTTATCTCTGAGTAACAGTTTCTGAACTGGAAAGCCAGGCTAGTAATATCTCAAATGAGTATATCTTTTAAAATAAAAGTAGTAATACAACTGGAAGAATATAGGCACCATATTTTTACATGGAGTCAATTTTTCCAGTCCAATTACTGATCTCACAAAAATATCTAATACTTTTGTCTAAGAACACAATTCAGTGAATTTTTACAAAACCCATAACGACCAGGTATCTTTTTACTCCAGTGGCACTTTACGTGCATAAATATATAAGATTAAAGTTACTTCTGTATAGCTTATCTTTAAATTATATTTATAAAAGATGATTCCTGTGATGTCACATGACTAGATTTACAGCAAAATGAATAGAAAAAAGTATGAATTGTATGGACCTTCACAGTTCCTCTAAATTTCAAACATCTTTGAATACTAACACTAAACTTGAATAGATTACTACTCTGCTTAGATCTCTAGAAACAATTGACAAGGCCAAACTCTCAAAAAACAACTCAGTTGCCAGGAAATAAGGAGGTACTTTGAATAATGAGTATCTTATTGGTTCACAGAAAGAGACACTATCAGTAAGAGGTTATTAGCTGAGTCACACTAGCACCTGTTGCTTACACCATTGATGAAATAATTAATAAAACTTAAGTTTTAAGATGTAAATTAAATTTTATTTTTAAGTTTAAGCTTAGCCTTTAACTTTCAACATTTAATTCAATTTGAGCTGGACATGCATAATAGAAAAGTTATTTCATGAAATTGTTCATTCATTTTTCATTAACAAGCTTAGGAAATAAGTTTCATTCATATTAAAACAAATATTTTGAAGTACACTAGCTTCTCTGTGTTAACATATAGCTGGTTTTATTAATACTATTTATTAATATGAATGAAAAGAAAAAATATTAGTCAGAAGTATAAAATATAGATACATATGCATACACACACAGCAAAAATCCCTCACTATATTTAAATTGTAACAATGACTTAAATTTTATGGAAACCTTCCTGTGACTGTTAAGAGATTTTAATCTATGGCCCTTTCAGCGTTACTTCTCACATTTCAGTCATAATTTCATCCAGTTTCAATATACTATACAGAGCAACAGACACGCAAAGGACAGCCAGAATAATGACATTATATTTTAACCATCTTTCTTCCTGTAGAACATTATTTTTCAGTTGCATTTAACATGGCAGTACTAGAAATAAATAAAATGTATATATGCTCAACTAAGGAATTTAGTTCTGGAAAATAAGAATTCTCAAGCCCTCTCCTTGCTAGCAAGGGTTGTGAGCTGGCAAAGGTTGGTGTGACTATAATGCACGCTATTTAACAGTTCCATCAGTCTGGTAAACACAGATTTTTGTTTTCATTCTAAAATTTTTAATGCATACAATTACAATACTTAAATAAACCCATAGAGCAGATACCTGCAATAACTCTGGGATTAAAATAATGCTCCAAAGAGTTAATAGAACAAGAAGCATCTAGTAACCAGAACATAATCCCCTACAAATCTTACACAGCATATGTTTAAATAATAGAAGTCGTTTGTGTACCTTTGGATGGTTTATGAAAATAACCAATCAATTCTGCAGACACAACATTATTTCTAAAGGAAATCTATGCGACTCATGATGCCTGCAGATACACAGAGACAAACCACACATATTTTATCAGTTTATTACAGTAAGCAAATAAGCGTGGAATGAGAGTGCACATAACTGTCTACTTAACGCTTACTGAAACATTTATAAGAGCTGTTATCTCCTTAATAACAGACAGACAGTGTGCAATTTTAGAGAGGAGAAAAGCTTCATATTTTTTAACACTTCACTAAAAAGTAACTGAAGAGTGTAAAATGAAAAATACTCTGTGCAGTTAGCTGGTAATGGACCATATTATCAACTCAAGTTAGATTTATAGGATACAAACTAGTCACTAATAGTTATTTTATGACATAGCGTGTCTGCTTTTTTTGGGTGAAGATTATTAAGATTAAATTTTTTTTTTATACAGCTGTTTAAAATGACAGGGGAAAAAAAAAAAAAAAAAAAGACTGTCCTCCCAGCCCATTTTGACTGAAAGCCACCATGAATTAAAAGTGTGGGGACTCTACAGTGATATCATATGGAAACACTGTACTGGTACGAGTCAGACTGGCAGCCACGCTAACTGCCCATGTTGAAAGATGATCCATCACCCTAAAAGAAGCTGCAAAGGTTTTTAAACTACTTATACAAGAACGAGAGGGGAAACATGAGGATTTTGCCTTAGAAATCCTCTACTCATTAACCATGTAAAGGGAAAAGTGCAAGATCAATGACAGTAGTTTTGGTTTTCTTTATCACAACAGAGCTGACTAGTTACAAACCACTGAATACTCTGTGCATAAACACGCTTCTTTTTGCCAGCTCAGTAAGTCCTCAATAACTCAGTTTATGTCAATACAAAAACTATTCAAAATAAGAAACACTACAGGTTTTATTAAATCCCCTAAAGAAAACAGAGCTGGGCAGACTTTCCTGTATGAAGTATTCTTATTCTTATTATTATTGCACACAAAATTATGTGTTGCTTTTTTTGCTTCCGTATTTGTTCCTCAGCTTAATAATGCTGTAATAATAAACACAGATTGATTTTTGATCCTGATTCAGAAATGTATGTATGTTTAAATAAAGCATATATTATTGGAAAAAAATATTTGCTTCAAAGAATGACGATAATTATATTTCTATTCCTCTAAATTACATTGTGTTAAAGCAGTGGACTGATCATTTAACCTAAGTAGCCCTTCCACTGCCTTCCTATTGGCAATATCCATGACATAATCCAAGAATGACCTACTGAGCTGTGAGAGCTATATTCTCTCTTACACTCACTGTAAGGCCATGCTTCAGTAACTCCACAACAGCTAAGAGAAGAAGGGCTATCACTTAGCCCAGCCACATTTACATGATCTTTCAACTGAAGCTGTAAAAGCAACTTAACTATAATTTTATAATATTAGGAGAAAGATGGAGAACCAGGCAAACAAAGGAAAGAAAACTACTAATTTGTTCAATTACCAGACACATATTACTCATAGTCACAAGACAATGTGTTACTTATACTGCTCTTACGAAAATAAACAATTCATAATTCATAATTCATAAAAAGATATAATAAACAGCAAACAAAGAATTGTAGGAAGAATGTCAACATCCTGCTTTGCATTATTTCAAGAGGTGGTAGCAAATCCCCACATTAGCCCATACTTAAGTCATGCTAATATGGATTGCCAAACTAGGGACAGCATCCCTCTGATAGGGAGCAGAGAAACCAAACAGGCCAGCTCATATTCTCTGCAATCTAGGAAAGCAACAGGATACCATGATTCAATTTGGGGTAATTTATCTAGATATACAGACACTAGAGGACATCATTGTAAATTCTGGAAAAAAATTAAAATAACTTTCCATCAAAGGCACATTTAATTGCTCTACATGTACTAAACACCTTCTAAAAGCCACATCTGCTAGAAAGTCCTTCAATTCCTAATATAGTCTAACGCCCTTCTTTTTGCATTGTCACCAACTTTTAGGCTCTACAGTTCCCTTAATGACTAATATGTCAGTGAGGCTAATTGAAAGTTAGCATATTAATGCTCCTATCTTTAAACTAGTATTGGTTTCAGGCAATTTCAGGCATTAAAGAATAAGTTCCAAAAAGTCTTACTGAATTTCAACACTGATAGAAGAATACTTTTGTCTCTAAAAACCTGCAATGAAAATAAAAATAAATCCAAATAAATCCCATTGATTTTTAAATCACATGGAAATGAATCTCAAACAAAAGTATTTTTACTATACTGTCTATAGTCTGCTTCTGTAAGGCTGTCAAAATTAATAATTTTCTCTGCCTTTAATATTTGTATGGTTTCAAACAGGTATAAAGTCATCCTTTCAAAAAGTAACGTGTTCAAGATAATCTGTGAATCTAGAGATGACAAAATCTTTTATAACACTAAATTATCCCTTTTCTACTATTTTTATGTCCCTTAGATTTTTCTATGGTTCTCTTAAAATGTAGCCAGCTAGACAGATTTCCAGTAGCTCTGTATCAATAAAAAATACTGCTCTTAAGAGTATAAAAATGACAACATGATATAAAGGAACCAGAATTAGGCCTTAATCTGGAGTTCATGAACAGCAGAAACTCTATTAATCCCATACCAGATTAATCAAGCACTTTTAAAATTGAGCATGCACTTGTTTTGTATTTTATGTATAACTGGGAGCCAGTGAGAGAGACTGCATTTTGCATGTATAATAGATCTTAAACCTTTACCATACTATGACACACAGTTTTGTTTGAGAATTGGCATCTTTGACTGTTCTTTCTGCTGAGCATAATGTATCACATGAATAATCCAATGAAAATATTAGTGAAATCTCTTAAAAAGCCACATAAGAAAGACTAAGTAGCAACAAAATGGGGATATTCTAATGATTAAGTTAGGGTTACTACACAAACAGGAAGGAAAGGGTTGAACTCAGTGGCATAATTATGGGCCACAAACCTTGATATAAATTCAGAAGTGCACATTCTTCTCCATGGGGTACTCTGGGATCAGCAGTAGACTATGAATTAGGCTTAAACAGATACTAATGGAGAATTTTCTAATTGCTTTTGCAGAAAATTCCTACACTCAAGGGCTTAAACTGTATCCCAGTCCAAGTTGCAACTTCTAAAATAACAGTGATCAAAGCAAATGGTGCAATTCTTAGCTGTACACAGGAAACTGCAAGATTTACTATAATTTTGTCTTATGTATGCATCTACAAAGGAAAAAGCAGATAGTATGGTGGCTGTTCCATTTGTGTGACTTTCATCAAGCAGCATGGTATTTTAAACTGCTTGGCAACAGTCATTAGGTGTTTCATGGAAAAGGCATTCTCCCAATATAAAAAAAAAAAGTAATTTCTTAAATCTAGTGGTCTGATCCTTCCACTGACCACCTAACTGGAAAGTCAGAAGACTACATGAAGTAGTTTAAGAGTCACAAAACCAGAATACAGTAGCAGCCTCACCTTGCATTCTAATTACAAATTTGAATGCTGCCAAAAGGGATTAATATAGATTTTGGCACTGAGTCTAACTAAGTGACTTCAAAGAAGTTCCAACAAAGGGTTTCTAATATATTATTTTGATTTTGGCAAACAGCTAGTACTCTAGAGACCTTTAAAGTGAAAACATACTGAACCCTACTGGCTATAAAGCATAATTTTACAGTTAGGATTATGCTATACCAACTCCTGCATATTGGTTTCTACTAACAGAAGTATCTAGTTCAAACTTTCCCTGAGAAAAGGACCTCTTGTGTCAGGATAAGTGTATAATATAAGTTGAAACACTTACTACACAGTATTACCTACAAGCCAAAGTGAACTAAGCCTATAATATGCTATATTTGAAATCTAGCATATTTATAAATGCTAAAATGAAAATTACATGGTTTAATACAATTACACTTGAATCTTGGTGACCATATTTTTGTTGAAGAATGCTGACAAATGCATATTTTGGCTTCTATAAGAATGATCTTAATGCACAGTAACCCACCTACAAGGACAAAAATCCTGAATCAGCACTGAACCTGCAGTACATGTACATCTATATTATCATTTCCTTGATGCGCGTAGAATCTCTACATGTACTGGACTACATCTCTCATACACGATACTGATATGACAATTTTTCCCAAGTTTTATTTCATTATACACACAATGTTTTAACCTGAAAAAAACCCCATTTTCCTTAGTCTGTGAAAACTACAGTTGACCTAACTGAGTTGATTGCTAAAATACAGCTTTTCTGTGTTTTCTTTTCCTTAAGCTTCATTTTCTAGTCTTCAAAAAGAAAAAAATATCTGATACTGTTGATAGTCTGTTAAGAGGCATTTACTGATAACAAATTACCTTCAGTTTCTGTGTTTAAATTTAAAAGCACACTTCCTTTTTTGGATTCAGAAACAAAATTTGTGGCATCAAATGACTTATCAGCCTCCATGAAAACACTTTTTTTCCCCATTCAGTAAAGAGAAATGCCACTCAATTCCAACCACACTCAGCTCAGAGTAGAGTAAGCAACAATATGAACAGCATACTGCAAACAAAAAACCCTGTCCTATGGGTACCTCTAAAAAAGGCTCTCTGATACAGACACAGACCCTGAATGTAAGCATGCTGCTTTACACAGTAGTTGTGGCCATATTTAAGTCCCTCAGTTAACAACTGAAGGTAAACTAGATAGGTAATGTTTTCTTATCTACTTTTGAAATTACCTTGGTACTATACTAATATAGAGTATTTCTGTTACTATCACCTAAATCCTCCAAAGATTGTTAGTCAAACTGAGCACAAATCTAGCAGCAGGAAGACTGTGACAATGGCTACTTAATAAAAGTTACTAAATGTTAAAGTAACTTTTAATACACAAATACTTTTAATAGTAGTTAAAATTTATGATTTATGTAGAAAGCATATATTCTAATGCTGCTAGTGTTACAAAGCTCCGTCATCAGAAATGGTATAATAATTTTTGTACACTTTTCATAACATTCCAAACTAGTAATAGTAACAATTTGTACACTTACCT